>RQTK01001663.1:0-24530 GCA_003991915.1 Elysia chlorotica
GAGGGGGGGGGGGGGCATAGCTAGTTTTTGCTTGACCTTTTGTTTTTAAATTCTTGATAAAATAAAAAAATTAAAACCATACTCTAATAAATGGAAGCCACAATTTGAAGTATAATAATTTAACTCGTATTATAAACCTAAATTCAAGTTTTAAAGCCATTAACTCTTTGGTTCATGTTCTGCCCTAGGGAAATCCTATTGTGATAAAATTCAGAACTTTCCTCGCCATGGCTCAATAACCTTAAATAGACATTCCATGCTGGGTTGAAAAAATGTGTCCACACTGGGAATCAAATCCACAATTTTCACAAAGGTGGACCACACACTAATCATTGCACCAATGGCATCCCCACCAGATATATATGTGATAAAAAAGTTCAAAGCTCCCCCAGCTTATGGACATGCCAGTTAATCAAACTGGTTACATCAAATCTCTTTTTACCTGTTCTGAAAAATTATCCTGCACAGACATACAATGTGAAGTACAAAGGATGTGAATTTCACTCATGATGTTTATATTAAAAAAAATTAAAAATCACTCACTGTGAATAAACTCTGCAGGTATGATTGTTAACTTTTTTGTCAGATCGATAGCGTCTGAAGTCTTCAAATGCATCTTTCAGAGCTGTCACCAGAAGCACAAAAAATACAGGCAAGGCGGCAACTTCTTTGGCAAAAGCATTCACTTGTGGAATCCAGTTCAAGGCCACCACAAAGATGAAGTATATGTTTGCAAAGCGATGGAACTGTTCGAACAAATTCTTTGGGAGGAATGTGATTACCGAGTACCTTGTGGTCTTTACTAGGTTAAGGCTGTACCCATGATTAGGATGAGCTTTAGACTCCTGAGGTATAGTTGGGTCAATAGTATGGTTTGGCACAATGGGCCTAAATGTTGGTTTGACACCTCTTCCAGGCAGGCAGTTTCCCATGATTGTAGATAAATAGTTGCTTTTCTGCAGTTTCAAAGTGATGATGTACAGTCAAATGTGCTTATCCGCCTCTGGAATGCAAACAGATGGTTTATTAGGTAAAAATATAACGTGAATGGATACTACTAAAAGTAAAGATGCCCTTTCTTTAAGCCATACTTTAAAACCAATTTGTTTTTAAAACTCAAATTAATTAACATTTATTTTCTAAATTCAGTTTAAATACGATTATAATGCTGCATGTATCTGTTGCATAGCCATAATACACACACAAAATAGTTAAAGCTGAGAAATAGTAAAAAAATAAACTAATGTTTAAATTTTAAGTATCAAATTGTTCATAAAGATAGGTCTATTTATAACTAGTATAAGATATAAAATTTCATTAATATGTAAAATATTAAGAAACTTCTACAGTCGACCCCACTTGTATTGCACTCGAAAAATTTATTTATTTACCTGAAACCAGATCCAGACTCTTTGTCTCCATTAAAAAGAACGGTTGTGTTGATAATTTTTCTTTGTCCCCAGCATTAAAGTTTTACAATGCACTTTGACGGATAAGTTGATTTTCCCATCTGTCTTGCACCCGCATTCTTTGTCTAAAGTAAGATGTACTAACACACATTCAACACTCGCCTTTGTCATCTCAGTCCTAAGTGCTTTGTGTAACTAGAAGTAAGGGAGGGGGGAGGGGGAACACACTGATGGCACTGCCAGACAGATGCTGGCCATGTTGTACCAAACATAGACAGAGCTCTGATCTCTCTCTCTCTCAGTCTTAGGGAGCGTGTGATCGGCGCTTCAGGAATTCCCTCAGTATTATTAAATAATATTCTACATATCAAGTAAAGTAAATTTCAACGGTCTTTAAATTGAATACCATTTACATTGTTCCCCTAGTACAAATACAACCTTGGAAGTGACTCAAATATATAAGACCTAATTAACTGTCACAAAAAGTCTTTAAAAAGTTAGGAGACCTATGATGGTAAAGGAATCTATAATAAAGTGAGTGGATTTCAAGGTATTTTCGCTCACATCGCCCATTTCATTTACCACTTTTAACAGCATACATTTCTAATAAAGAGACTACACGAATTCTTAGAAACTGAGAAATTACTCACATTTTAAGAATAATCCATACATTTCTTGGGCCAAGTTTCTACTAGCTGTCCATGAGACAATCATTGCCTTCCGGTCAGAAATAATGATGACTCGATGGAAGAGAAGGAATCTGAATTTAAAAAATGTTTAGTTTTGAACAATTCTGCCCTGTTTTTCATATAAAACACAAAGGAATCCTCCAGTAAAAACTGGTGAATTTGTTTGCAAGCTGTATTTTGTAAATTTGACTTTCTTTTTTTTCTTTCCTTTATTTCATCCCACAATTAAAATAAAAACAGCAAATAATTTCTTCTCCAGAAGTTCTATATTGAAATAATATTTCACACAAACTTTAACAAATAATTTCAATTAAAATAAAAAACCAACATTGTTACATGAAAAAAAAAAATACAGCATCAAATTCCATTTCAAGTTAAAGGCTTTATTTATATAAAGATTCTATTGGTTGAGATTCTCATATCACTATCTGTCTTAAAAATGGGACCACTAAGGATTTAATTAATGGACAATCAAGGCTAATCATTTTCATTGAATAATTTAATTAATTTTTTAATGTTGATTAGATTAGAATTGGATCACTTCAAAATGTTATCTTGAACTGCAAATAATACATTTACAGATAAATAGCACTTAACAACTAACAGTAATGGATTGGATTCTTATGACATCTAATTAAGCTTGAGAGCAGGGTAAATTAGATTCTAGATCTAGATGTAGTGTTTTATCTCAATACTAGACGAAAGATCTGCACGAACCCCTGGGGGCCCAAATATGTTACAAAGGATGCAGGCACTCAAGGCACACTCAATTAATCATGAATTAGTCCCTACCTGCCGTCCATCCCTCCGATCAAAAGAATGAAAAAAAGAGTAATGCAGCATACCTTTCATGTCCCAACTCATGGGACCAGCAAAAGGCACCCACCAAATGCTGAGATCTGCAACCAGCGAGCCGTCTTCAAACACCGCTCCGGCCACACAGCGACATTCCAAGAAATTGTTACCCCATCATCCGTCACTGGATCCTTCCCACCCCAGTCAGCACTCCGCTGCCCTGCGACCTGGCGAAGATATCCCACTAAAAGCCATACCCTCATTTTCTCCCCTTTTGCAATTAGGAGGAAAAGTTGAGACCTGCATCCTTTGCAACATATATATGACTTATGAGGGCCCCAAGGATTGGTGCAAGTCTGTCGTCTAGCATTGGGCTAAAACACTACAAAGATTTTGATCTACGGGTTGTTAATACAGCATAGGGGTAGCTTACAGCTTGTCGTAAGCCTTCTTATTCTTTTATCTTAAGATTCAGAGGAGTTGAAAGTTTACCACCCAATGGTGTACTTACGACCATGTACTATGTAGATCTAGATTATAGCCATTCTAGATCTAGATATATCACTTTAAATGGAAAATTTGAGGTCTATAATTCTTCGTTATTTTGTTGTAAAACGAAATTGGGTGTAGACCTATTTACATAATCTAGATATGATCTAGATTAGAAATAAAGATTTCCTGGTCATTACAACACACACTCAGTGAGAACAACAATTGCTTTCCCAGAGCACCTGTTCACAACTGTTGAAGTTGACTGGTCATTTAGATCTAGAATCTACATCTAAATAAGACTATAGAAATCCGTTAGTTTCTGCTATAATGTTATGAAAGTTGAGAAGTGTTTCTCGTCTGTATTATCCAAATCAGAGTAATGTTAAAGAAAAGTTAAATATTGCTTTTAATGGTAACAGTACAACCGTTGCTGTTCGCAACAACAACGGCAGGGTTCACACAATACGGATTTACTTCATTTTTACCAAAACTAACCCACATATCTGACAAATCTCGCCAATCAAAACATTTGACACTTCACTGGACGTCAAAACTCACACGGGTCACAAGCAAGATGGTTGACAAAAAGTGGGAGTCGGCTGTTACCGTTCTTCAAAAGGCCTCTCCAAGCGATTTAGAAGCTGTAAGTGAATACTATGCTTTTAAATTAAATTGATATGAAGACACCAGAATCACAGCAATTATTCCAATGGATTGTTGCATTTGGAATATTCAAAGAAAGAACTTCGACTAGATAGATACAACCCCTCTTCTCCAAAACTGCACCATAACGGAGCGATCTCCTTGTGTATACACACATCACAATTAACTTTTAATAGATCTTGACGGTCTAGCCAAAATAATTTGAATTGAATAAAAAAAAAAAAACTTGTATTATAATCGGTGGGTATTGTGTATACAAGTTGTTTTTTTTATTCAATTCAAACTCTATACCAATAGCAAAATTTAGACCGTACCCGTGGTCCTAGGATTTAGAGTCGGCTATAAATTTGTGTATAGAACTACTTTTTTGCCTCACTATCAAACTACGTTGGTTTGAAATCATTAAGAAGTATTTGACTGCTTCACCAACAGAAAATTGCAGCCATTAAACAATAGCTTAATACACGTTCAAGAAAAAAATGCCTTTTTCTTAAACTTAATTGTAAGTCTGCCAGTCAAACACCTGATGCTTAGTCAATCTAGGCGTAGCATCATTGATCAAACATTTTATCCTTGTAACAGGTACACTACCAGTGCAAGCAATAAGTCTAGATATGATAGCCATAGATTGAGACCTAAACTCTCTTCAAAGTATAGTTGCACCACTGGCGAGTGTGCATGCATTCAGCTGTGGTCATAAACCCTTCGTTGAGCCCCCCACTTGAGGCTGACCATTGCATTGTTCATGTAAAGGACAATCTTAGGTGATGTTAAAAAGCATGGTGGCACTTATAAATGGAGATGTACTATTTTTAATTGTCTGGAGCACTACATGTACTTTTGTTATGAATTCAAGTTTTTTATTGGATGAACTTGTAACTTAGAAATTATTAACATTTTAGCCTAGTTCACAAACCCTCAGTCTATCAATTATGTTATAATACATTTAAATTTTAAAAATTATATATTTGGCTGTAGATTCTTATTTTTTCATTGCATTCTTTACAGGCTTGTCATGTTGTTGCAGAGAGTATCTGCCAAGATGGCACAATTTCAGCTGACAAGTTTTCATCCATTTGCAGGTATCTTCTTACCACCTTACACTCTCTCCAGGAGTGACTACAAAAGTTTTGTAAACAACCTGTTTCGAACAGGTTTCTCCTCCATTCCCCTACATTTAAAGTGTGAATTCAGTATTGAAGTGGTGATTTCTTTTTTAAATTGTCTTATGTAATACATGTTATTTTGATTTAAACTTCATTGTCATTGTAGCATAGAAATATGTTATTTATTTGAAGTGATTATAATTATATATTTCATGTGCTAATTCTTTTCAACAAATAAATGACATCTAACCAGGTTGAGACTAGATTCTTATTGTTTGTTCATTTGTCATCAACAAGCCAGTAAAAAAAACACATGTAATGTATAATCACAAATTGTATATCTTTATCAGTGAACGCTTAAATTAAAATATTGGCTACTTATTGCGAGAAAACATAAATTGCAATATTTTTTTTCCTTTAATTTAAAATTAAGAGAAATTAAAGAAAAATATTCGACAAATGAATATCCAAAAGACTATCCAACCACTCATATCATTATTAGTCTTATTATAAAGCTGCACAACTCTCAAAATAACCAGTGTTCCCTGCAATAATGTTATTGAAGTAAAAAGTTGGCACTATGTTTTCTCACTGTTTTTTGTGCTTGTTTTTGTTTTGTTTATTGATACAAAAACTTTAGGTAATTGTCAATACAATAAAAATTTTGTATTCTGCATGTGTACGCGATTAGGAAGGACATGACATATTTGGTATGTAAAGTTCCATTTTACAAATTAAAACTAAAAACAGTCACAGATCTCTGAACAACTGGGATCATTGAAAGACGAATACAAGAAAGTGATTAATGATGCTGTGGCTGTACATAATCCTTCACTGAAGCAAAAACTGTTACAGAACACAGCTGCCATTTCAAAAACAGTATTGTCTGATTTTGACTGGAAGTTGAAAGTGAGTGTAGGCTAGCCTTTATTCAACTTTATATGCAAGAATATTCTCCTTTGGCTCTCTGAGCTCCATGCAGAGCAAAGGTCATCAACCTAGCCCTGCACTCCTGTAAAAAGTGGTGGAATTTGGGATTTTCATTCTTTTTTTTCTCTTTGCGTCTACTAAAAAAAACCCGTCTGAATTTCAACATCACAACCGACAATAAACACACAGACTTCTCTATCTCTTTCTCTCTCGCTCAAACTTCTCTCCCTGTCTTTCTCTCCATAATTATCTTCTTTGTGTTTTTCTTCTCTATTTATCTGACTCCCTCCCTCTGTTACTCTAAGCTATCTTATCAGATCTGGTAAACATGGGGTGGGGGGGGTGCGCGGTAGCCCTGGGGTAGAATATCAACTTTCAACGCAGGATGTTTGTGGTTTGAGCCGGGGCCTTTTTGTCCCCTACTGGTTGGGTCGGTGTCAGTTAAATGTGACCGGCTGAGACATGAGTCATGGTATCCCCGCCCTGTCTTGTGTGAGGCAGCACATAAAAAGTGTCATACATCAGTCTTGGGGCCCATCCACAAGATAGTCTATATAGTACTCAGTACTGACGTTGGACGTTAAACCAACTCAACTACATCTGGTAAACTTCTTTTGTTGTTGTTAGATCGGTAGAACTAGGACTAGCATATTTCCTCTCTGGCCATCTGGGAAAAATTAATGAACATTTCCTTTGCTTAGTACATGAATTTGACCATGTATTAATTTATTTAAATCAGAATAGAACCATTTTTTTTTAATTGATGTTCTAAAGTTAATTGTACCAAAGAGCCCTTTTAAATCAAAGTCTACTTTTTTTTGGTGGAATATCTTCTCTCAGTTTGATACACCAGACCATTAGATTGAAAGCAAGGTATTGGATCAAATTTTAATGCTTTCCTTTTCAGTTGGCATTGTCTAGCGACAAGCTTGCAACCCTTCAAGAGCCATTACTTCAACTGGATTTAGATATGAGAGATGTTAATGGAGACGGAAAGAGAGTGTTTCTTGAGTTGAATAAAACAGAGCTTGCTAAACTGATTACATCCCTTGAAGGATGCAGCAAAGTAGGTTGATGCAATCTTTTCTTACAAGTGACCTTAGATCTCTCATAAATAGTTCCTTGATATAAATGTATCAGCTCTTTGTTTCAAAATAAGATAAGGTACTAAAACATTTTTTTAGTTTGTTTGTTTGTTGTTGTTGTTGTTTGTTTGTTTTTGTTTTTTTTTTTGGGGGGGGGGGGGAGATAGAATTTCATACTTATTAAAACTTCTCCTTCTATATTAACTAATAAAATTACCTTTCATATTAAATTGTTGTATCCATTTAATCTTTGAACTAATAATATAATTATAAATACATGAAACTTTCTAGGAAAAAAAAATGAGATAGGCTCAACTGGTATCAGTATAGTAAGTATAACTTCTATAAGATCCACAGGATGGGAACCATAAATAATTACAATCAATGTTTTGTATTTAATGTAGACTCTCTTCTTAATTTCTACTTCTACAGTCATGTCTTTTTTTTGTTCATCCCTCAGGCAGTCCAACAACTAACTACATCATGATGCTGCGTATACTGTAGGATTCAGATATTAAATGTTCAAGCTGAAAAGTGAATGGTGATGGCAATAAACACTAGGTGGACCAACTCAAACGTGGATGAAATAAGAGTTCTTATTCATACCAGAAATAATTGTTTAGAAAAGGGTATTGTTAAAACATCAAGAAAATTTGATTTGATACGATGGATAAATTATTGTAATAGTATTGTGATTACTTGTAAAATGATTTTATTTTTACCTTTATGTGTCAAAACCAGACTTTTTTTTTACTACTACTATATCATTGGATTTACAATCATATGCCTAGTGTTATAATAAATGTTGAGTTACTAGGCTTTATTGAAAAATATTTTTTTTTTAATATAAATAATTGAAAAAGGAAAGAATATCATTCCAAGCCAATGGGCGTTGTACAGGTGTCTTTTGGGTTCCAAAATAATTTTCAATATTTCCTCTCTGTTCTATTTCAGTAATGTATAGTTTACTACCACAACAGTGTCTTTCATAGCAATTGTTCAACTTCTATGAACCTTACACAAAGAGATAAGGATATCAGTATGACATATATATGTTTCAGACATTTCATGCCTCATGTCACTGGTAACATTTTCATAAGATATTTTTTCATTTCTTGCCCTCCTTGTACTTATTAAAGGTTTGATACTTTACGATAAGCGGAATGGAATTGTTTTAAATAATATGATTAGACATGGAAGTGCAATTTGTTTGCATGTTATAATGACAAAAGTCATATATGATTATGAATTTGTAACATTGTCATTTGGTGCTTATTAAAATTTGATGCAACTACAATCAGATCCATTCGATTTTCTTTCATTTTGACTTGAAAATGTCTTTTATTTCAGTGATTAAAAAAAAAATTTTTTTTCTCTATACAGTTCTGAGGCATAAACTAAGCTCAAACCTAGACAATTACAAGTGATAAAATTAAACGTAAAGATATGAAGTGTATACTTTATTGACTTATGTATCGAAATCATGAATAACATAATGTAATTGTAATGCATAAATATTCAATAATAGTCACAGTTGTGCCTGACAAGTTGTTTTTTTACCAACCCTAAGTTGAAAATTCACTGGGTAACAGTGACACCAGAGCCCAGAGTTAAAACTTAAAAACTCAAGTTGCTTTGTTAATTTTATATGTATTATTTGGTGTTTTTTTTTTTAAAACCTGCCAATTTTCAACTGTTAATACACCCTCACATTACTAACATAATGCCATTAATGGTCTGTTCAAAATCAGTAGTTTTTATGTGAGATGAACAGAAGAAAGTGATAAAAATTGTTTTTTTTTCAATGAAGGTAATTCTTAAATTAATAATAATATCTTAAAAAATGTGTATATTGAATTTGAATGTTAAAAAAAATATCTACATAAATTTGCATAATCTAATGGTACACATAAATCATATTATTATCGTTAAATGTAAGAGTTAAATTTTTATGTACAAATTAAATGCTATATAAAATAATTTGAAAATACTT
Organism: Elysia chlorotica; assembly: GCA_003991915.1. Lineage (NCBI taxonomy): Eukaryota > Metazoa > Mollusca > Gastropoda > Plakobranchidae > Elysia > Elysia chlorotica. The sequence continues at coordinate 9,163 of RQTK01001663.1, forward strand.
GACAGATCATTCTGCCTCTCTAAACAAATTTGTTTCAAAAGGGAGTTTCCTAGTTCCAACATTACCATTGTCTTTAATATAATAGTAAATATTACGAATATTATTTTTCTTATATGTACAGGACACACTATATGATAATGTTGATATAATTTTCCTTTAGAATTACATAAAATTGGAAAATCGAATTGATAGCTCCATCAACTCAGAACTGCGATGTGAATAACTACTATATTAATTAGTATATAACCTTTGTGTCTTTCCTCCCTCTTTTCCTCCAAGTAATAATGTGTTTCTCCAGGGTGTCCTGACATTCGAAGTGTTTTAAAGTATGTTTGTGTTTGCCTTTTCATGTTGTGTAATGTTGCTGGTTTTAAAATTTATTCTTTTTAGCAGCTCTTCGTTGATATTTTCCGTTTTGTTTTGAGTTTTTTTTATTATTATTATTATTATTATCACTATCATTATCTTAATTGTTATGCATTTCCCTTTCCAACCACACCCAGACAAAAATGAAATCTAACAAGATAGATTTGTAATGAATAAAAAAATTTTAATATTTATAGCAAACAGTAATTTTAGAGTGCATTATTCAATGCTGATTCTACGAGAACACTTCTCTAAAACCAAATGATGAAATGATAGTGGATGATAAAATGAGAAATGGAAGAAAAAAAAAGGAATAATACACATGATATTTGCAGCCTTTTTTTTTTATTCATCATTCAAGAATTCTTTGGGATCTTTACGCATCAGTCTTTCATGCTCTTCTTGGGCCCATGAATAGATCAAGTAGCCCCCAATGAAAGCTGAAAAGTGAAATCCAAAATCAAACCAAGATTAGGGTAAATATCAAAAGTTATAAACATAAATTTAATAGGGATTTTTGTAAATGATTGACATTTTAACTAAAAAAGCTTTAGCCCAATCAAAATTAAACAAAAGAAAAAAGAAAAAAAAAACAATTTCAGTGGAGTCTTTTCCGCACTCAATCAAACAGCTAAGCACACTGTGCCACAGTCAACAAGAGTAAAATTTCCTTTTTCTAGTATTAGTTACGGTACCTTGGTTTTTACTGCAGTGTACTGAATGTATCATGAATGTGAAAATCACATTGGCTACAAGTATTACTGAGCTCCTAAGATGATGATTGAAAATCCATGAAAATCCGTTGGAGGTTTACATCTTTTTGAAGGTTAATGTTACAAACAAATATTTTTAACATCAAATGGACTAATTATTAGAGACTAAATGGATTTTTAGATTTTTTTCATGTGACATCAATATTATATGAGTATGATGTTCCTTAACCTTTAAGTCATTATACCGCTGCTTTGAACTGTTGCCTATCCTCCCTGTACCGCTGCATCATTTATTGACTAATTTTGTAAGCTACGTACATTTATTCAGAAAAAAAAAAGTCAGGGAACAAGTAAAACAGTAGTTAAATTTTTAAAAAAATCAGTAACTTACAGGTTAAGGGAACTCTTTTTATCCCTCTTTAGCATGTTGCTCCCAAAATTGTGCACCACGTTTAATCATTCAGTTCAATCACAATTTTCAAAAACTGCAGGGCATTAGATCCCTCTACAGTACAACTAACATTATTGCAACGTTAGCATTTGATCCCTCTAGAGTACAACTAACATTATTGCAATGTTTGACTCAACAAACTAACATGTTTGTTTTCTAGTGCCTTTTGATGCCCCCGGATGCTACTGCTCAGTGCTGTCAATAGTGCCTCCCTCTATGTACACGATAACTTGGTGTTGAGCCATGATTCACAAATCACACATTTTTTCCTCTGTTTCCCCTCCCGTAATCAACCCCAACTACAAAATAAGAGCTGCTTCTGTTTCAGCAGGGTTTTTTACAACAACAAGCAACAAATCATATGATAAATACTTACGTGGAACAACCCTAAAAACTTGGCCTCGGAACCTGCGGAACATGTTTGGGATCCCTTTGGAGAAAGCCCCAGCGAAGGCTTTCTGCTCATATGGTGAGAGGCTATACATGACCAGGCCACGCACATTTGTGGCCATGTTTCCCCATTTCATCCCCATGGTGACAATCTATTTGTTGCTGAGGAAAAAAAAAATCACAAGTCAAATTGAATGGTTATGAAAATGCTGCCAAAATGTCACAATCAACAAACAAACAAACAAAATTCTACATGCCATGGGCAGCTGGTGATCATTCATTATAATCACAAAATAAAAAAAATAAAACCCTTTAGACAAAGACGAAAAGGAAAACATTTAAAGAAATCATGTGATCTAGGGGATCAAAACAGAAAACAAAATTGAAGCTCCTAAAAGTAAGAGCATATATATGAATGTAAAAAAACAACTCCATGATTTTACCCAGATGGTGTTGAGCCATTCACATTGTAGGGATACCTAGGGACTAGGGTTTGCATCTATCTTGCTCAGCTTTTGGAAACCCTAGATCTTGAAAATCTTGCAAAGGAGCTAGACTTAAAAGATAGTAAATGACATATCTAGTGCGTATTGATGGGTTTAGATCTAGACACTCCCAACTGAGGATCTTTAAAGAAACTTGAACAGAAGCTAGGCTGAGACTTAAAAACAGTACTTTTAGTAAACTAAAGGAAAGAGGGTAGCCTAGATCTAGCCTATATAGATATCTAGACACTGACAAATTTATCAGCTTTTCAAAACAAAACAAAAACAAAAAACTGCACATTGTATAAATGCTCTCTCTCTCTCTCTCTCTCTCTCTCTCTCTCTCTCCTCTCAATGAATGTTGAATATCTATTTCAAGATTCTAGGGAAAGAAAAAGTTTTAGGCCTACCTTCAAGAACAGAGAATGTATCGTCCTCTAAGGGAAGGTGATAGCGAAAGAAGATTATTGTTTCTATTGTTAGAAGAGCAGGAAAAGAGTTACAACACCTATTTCCGGTTGCTCGTGTGGCCATCAAATTGCGGGCCATAAAAGATTATTCCCATGCGAAGGAGATTAAACTGTCTGCCGTCAACATTTCGTCGTCTCATACAGTGTGTCAGAATCCTTCTCTTTCCAGAGGTTGGATGACATGGTCTTCCATATTTCTCGTTCAAGGGCAATCTCGCAGCACTCGTTGATTTTCATTCCAGTCGATTCCTCCACATTCTTTACCAACTAATACGGCTCCTTTCTCTACCTCCCGTGCCTGCCACCATGCCCTCTACGATATTTTTCTGGAATTAACTGTGCCTTCTTAAATGTCCGTAAATTTTAATTGTTTTATTTTGTTCTGTTTTGAGGAGCGGTTTTCATTGTGTTTTCTTTTGTTTCCAAGGGGATCTTGTTATTTTTTTTATAAATCCATATCTTAAAAGCATCTGTTCTTCTTTCACTAGCCACAGTCATAGTGCCAAGTTTCACACGCATACATAATTGTCGACCAAATATAACATTTTCTTAGTCTTAGTCTTGTTTGAAGTGATAAATTTGAACTACGGTAGTAAGGATCTGCTTTAGTTTTGAACAAATTGTTTTTGTCCTTCCTATCATTTTTTTTTTCTTTTTTTTTAATGTCTCATTTTTCCATCTTCTGTTTTTAGTTGACTCAAATGTGCAAAACGTTCAACTGGTTCCACTCTTTTTCCGTCAATAATTATAGGGCCTACTTAAAGCAGGTTTCTTCTTTTTTTTCTTTGAAATAAGAGTTTTTGTCCTCTTAATATTTATTTATCAGGAGGCAACAATTTTCACTTTCCTCTTTTACTACTGTTACTATTTTTTGGAGATATTTTTCACTTTCAGGCACGATCACGGCATATCCTAGGTTGTTAATTTTCCCCCCAACATTTAGTACAGGAGCTGCGAGCATCTTTTATTTCTCTAAAAACAAAATCTGTGTAATGTTGAATAGATAAGGGGGAAATACGCAGCATTGTAGAACTCCTATACGTATTTTGACTGGACGTGTTAGTGTGTTGTCTCGTTTTACTTTAGTCAATTGTTTCCAGTAGATCTACGTGTTTGACAACAGGGTTATAAAAATTATCATTTTCATCAATATCTTTTTTTCTGTAAATATTCATTAAGTTTTTTAAATGTCATTTGTTTTCGAATAATCAATATAGCATGCATATACATATCTTTGTTTTTTTTTTTATATCTAATTTGCAGATTAAATATATCTTCAGTTGTTCCACGGTCTTTTCTAAACCCGGCAGGTTTCCTCGACTTCAGTAATGATCTTGTCTTTTATTCTATTCAGTATGGTGGACAGTAGTAATAGTTTTAATGTATGACACGTCAAGCTTATGGTACTGTAATCAGAGCATTCGAGTGCATTGGCTTTTGGGGGTGTAGAATGAAAACTGAGGTTCTTAGATGTATGATGTTTTATTTTTATTTTTTTTTATATTTCATTACCGTACAACTTTAAGTTAAAGTTTTTACACCGAAGTTATTACATAACTTAATACTAAATAACTTATTACTGTTTAAAGCTCTAAGCATCTCTGTTGTTGTGCCATCCATGCCACATGCTTTTCCTGATGACATCATCTTAAGTGCGTGTTCAGTTTCATGTTATACAATTGTTGAACCTTGAAGATAAAACTTTATTTAATTGGCTGCTCTATCTGCATCAAAAAGCTTTTCTATGTATTCTGTCCATCTCTTCAATATTTTTTTCTGATTCATATAAAACTTTGCCTGTTTTGTCCTTTATGCAACCACAAGTAGTATTTCCTTTATATATAATCTTTAAAATGTTCTCATACATTTTCTTTTGTTATAATTACGTTGAAGATTTTCCAATCTCAAGACATGTGTTGTTCATTTATCATTTCGTCGCCTAAGTCTCACTCAACCATTTCCTGCCAAGCTAAATAAATTATTTATGTGCTGTCACACACCAGATAGGGTGAGGACACCTGGACTCTTGTCTGTATGGACAATATTATTGTTTTAAAAAATGCTAGCCTCTTTCACACAACAAGCGTTGTCCTATTTACCCTTAAAAGGATAAAATCATAATTGGATCCTTTCTCAATGCTGCAGTGTAGGCTGAGTAGGCTGAACAAATTAGTATTCTCGGAGTATTAATCTGACCTAACTCTCGTAATGGTATATTAGAGACGCATCACTGTAACACTTGTTACGCTAAAATCTGTTCACTCAAATCATTTCGATTACTTGGCCCGTCCCTTAGGAGGCCTCGGTGCCTATCTCTTATGAGAGAATTTTATAGCGATGAAAACAAACAAAAAAAGAAAGAATAAAAATTAGGGAAACATAAGTTGTCATTTGCATGTTTGTCACGGATGTCATGAAATGGTTCTTGAATAAATTAAATTAAGTGTAAAAAGTACAGTTGACCTCAGAAAGTTACCGGTAACATTTTGTCCTTGGAAGGGTGCGAAAGACATCGATGCAATACTTCATGCCTTGGGAAAGATATATAACCCTTAAGTAACATTGCAAAGAAAATATAAATTGATATACAGATAAGTCAACACTTAAAGTCAAAGCTCATTTGATGAATGGACGCCAAGAAAATAGTTATTTGAAAATTTAAAAGCAAAGTTAGATCGCACAAACATCAATTCGATATGCCTTCGTTTGCCCAACAACTTCAACTTAATAGGAACATTCGTTCTGACGGTGCCTGCTTTTTTTCTTCTTCTTCTTCCTTTTTTTTAAATTAAAACCCATAATTATTTTTCCATACAATACTTTCGAAAAAGGAAAAGCCTAGATAATTAAGAAACAGCGTCCTGGTTAGGAAACAGCGAGAGATTATTAGCGTCTCCGTGCGCTTTTCATGTTGCGGGCTTAATTCCAAAAATAATAATTGCCATTTTCAAGCGTTAACACCCTTTCAAGAAACGAGTGCCATTGAAAACAAATATTCCGAGATCTGTTTAAGATATTAAACAATCAAGTGCTTTTATCAAGTCCTTTATTCGGTCAAATTTATGCAAACAGTATTTGAAAAAAAATGATCATAATTATTATGAAGAAACAACAGGTGCGTTGTGTATTCTAGAGAATATTGGCATTCAAATTGATCAGCAGACACGTAATTATAGGTTTGGTGGTGTGATTTGTATTAAAGACTGGCGCGACAGTTGGCCCGGGCAAGCGCTGTCGCCATTGAGGAAAAACAAGCCTTACAATCCATCCCATCCGTCCACGACATAGCGAATTTTTTTTAATTTGGACCTTAAAACCCCCCAAAACAAACCGAACAAACTAATGTCATCAGAATTTCCCGACAATTATGTTATGGAGAAAATGACTTTCGAGAAGCCAAAGATTTGGGATTTGGGTTTGGATTCGTTGCTTATTGTCCAACGTCATATCTCAGCACTATATTGGCTATATTGCGGACGTGTCCCAAGATTTAAGTTTGACAATTGACGTGCTGCCACACAGCGGAAAAGCGGTTCACATCATACTGATACCATCCAGTAGGGGACGAAATTGAACAGACATCCCGCTTGGAGCCCATAAACTGACAAGGAAGATGGAATTCGAAAAGTCCAATCAGCGTGATGGTAATTTGCAGAAAGCATTCACACAACACACATTCACACACACACACGCACACACACACACACACACACACACACGAAAAGCCAAGGATTTGGGTTGGCTGCTTATCCCAAGTGAGGACCTAAACTCTGACCTCTCTTCGTCTACCAATGGACCTACCGACTTAGCTAAAGGGAGAAAAGAAAAGCAGGGACCCCAATTTTCTGTATGGTTCAAATGGATATTAATCCAGATAACGTCCGACGGTTAAGCTTAGGGTTAGGCTATAGGTTTAGGGTTAGTGTAAGGGATAGGGATATGGGTAGGGGTAGGTTTAAAGTTAGCGTTAGGGTTAGGGTTAGGGTTAGTGTTAAGGTAAGGGTTATTATTAGGGTTAGAGTTAGGGTTAAGATTAGTGCTAGGGTTAGGTTTAGGGTTAGGGTTGGGGTTGGGGATGGCGTTGAGGTTAGGGTTGGGGTTGGGGATGGCGTTTGGGTTGGGCTCAGGGTTAGGATCAGGGTTACGGTTACGGTTAGGGATAGGGTTACGGTTACGGTTAGGAATAGGGTTAGGCTTAGAGTTAGGTTTAGGGTTAAGGTTAGGGTTAGGGTTAAGGTTAGTGCTAGGGTTAGGGTTAGGGTTAGGGTAAGGGTTAGGGTTAGGGTTGGGTTGGGAATGGGGTTCAGGTTGGGTTTGGGGTTAGGGTTAGGGTTAGGATTAGGGTTAGGGTAAGGGTTAGGGTTAGGGTTAGGGTTACGGTTACGGTTACGGTTACGGTTACAGTTAGGGGTAGGGGTAGAGGTAGGTAAGGGTTGGGGATTGGGTTAGGGTTTGGGTTAGGTGTAGGGGTAGGGTTATGGTTAGGGTGATGGTTAGGGTTAGTGTTAGGGTCAGTATATAGTTTGGGGTAAGCATTAGGGGTAGAGGTAGCGGTAGGGATAACGTTAGGGTTAGGTATGGGTTACAATTGACAGACTTGACAAAACATTTTTTTCCCTCCTTGTAAATGACCTTTTTGGATACGTTATAGGAGGCGTTATATTGAAAAGGGGGATAGAGAGAGAGAGCGAAAGGGTGATAAAAAGAAATAAAGAGAGAGTACGAAAGAAAGAGATAGATAGATAGATAGAGAGAGAGAGAGAGAGAGAGAGAGAGAGAGAGAGAGAAAGTCTCTCCCACGAAGACCAGAGGCAAATAGGGTTATGAGTATAAACTTTATTAACATACTGTTTCTTAGCTTATCCGCAAAGTTATTCGATAACTTAAAAAAAAAAATTAAAAGATATTCGGATAATAACTTTTGAAAACAAATTTTAAAAAAGTGATACCAAGGCTAGGGCACTGGAAAAATGGAAACATTAATGTCCCAACAAGACAGGTATTATTGTTTGGGCAATACGTTACTTTCGAGCTGCTCTGTCTTTTAAGGCTTCAACGTGTTTCGGAATTCTTCGGTAACTTCAGGGACTTAGCAACAGAGGAATTTCATATTGACTAACATAGTTAAGGTTTAGAATGAGAACCGCAACAGGGTAATAATCATACGTGGTAGGCATGTCAGTGTGCTGACAGATATCACCCGGAACACTACAGTGTAGTAGATAGTTGGATACAAGATCGTCCTCCAAAGGAAAAAAAAAAAGTTTTTCTTGGGTTTAAATGTACAACCGGAGCGCGAATCCGAAACGTGGATAAAGATTTACAAGCGTGAAAGAAGAGAGGCAGGTACGTGTTTCCTAACAGTCATTAAAATCAAGAAATAATTAATATAAACGAATTTTTAATTTAAAAAAAATTATATTAAAAAAAAAAATTAGAAAACAACAGATGCGATAACAACGACAAGAGAAAGAAAGAAGACAAAAAAGACAACAAGAACCACAACGACAACAAGAACACAATTTTGTTAGTATTATTATTAGTATTATTATTGTTTTTATTTTTATTATTGTCATTATTATTATTATTATTATTATTATTATTATTATTATTATTATTATTTGCAAACGAATTTGATTCGCGCCTTCTGAAGATTTAAATAACAGTTTTCGTTTCTAAATGCACTTTAAATATCAGTTATTAATGAAAGCGGTAAGAACTAGAGAGACAGCCTAATTTCTACATTGTTCCAGATTTTTCTTTAGATATCTACCACTCTCTGTTGCTTTATTTTTGCTTACACCCTACTACATGTAATTTGTTTTACCTTTTTTGCATTTTAGGAGTGAGATTGGCCATTGTGCAACTTTAATTTGATAGCTGAGTGGAGTTATAGGCTAAATTGTGGACGGGTCCCTAGACTGGCGTCTGGCAATTTTATGTGCTGTCACACACGAGACAGGGTAGGGATAACATGACTTCTGTCTCAACTGGTCACATCAAACTGGCACGGATCCAACCAGTAGGAGGCGAAATTCGCCAGTGAATACTCGTCTATAAAATCCGTAATAATCTTTGAACAATGAGTTTTTCAGGGATCACTAGGGCGTACGGCCCTTTAGAACAAATTAATCCTTTAAATCCTGTTTTGTTCTATAGCCTTGTTAGAAGATTTTGGTGTTTTTTGTTTGTTTGTTTGTTTTTGTAGTTTTCCTTTTTTTTTTTTTTCGCTTAACATAATTAAAATGGACGGACATGGAACTAAAGGTTGGTGTAGTAGTGGTACAGATGTCACCAGTCTGATATGGCAATACCCTCTAAGCATAGGTGTTACGGTGTATTATCGGTGTATGCAAGGGTTTAAAATTTGTTAATTAAATTTGCTGTTAGGCACAATACTCCTTTTCTCTTTCTCTTCCTCTTTCTCTTTATCTATCTATCTATCTATCTATCTATCTATCTATCTATCTATCTATCTATCTATCTATCTATCTATCTATCTATCTATCCATCTATCTATCTATCTATCTATCTATCTATCTATCTATCTATCTATCTATCTTTCTTTCTTTTTCTTTCTCTGTCGCTCTCTCTCTTTCTTTCTTTTTCTTTTAGATTTTAACTGCTCTTTAAATATCTAGAGAAATGTGACTCGTTTGTAGGTTGAAAGTGAATGTGGAAAATTAGTGTTAAAACAAGAACCTGCGGAGCCAGCTAAAACTGGAAGAGTGTTTAGTTATCTGACAAACTAGAAGCGTGTTTCTGATTTCGCCGCGTCTACTAATTTTAATTTAGCTGTGGAAGTAGTACTAGGAGGGAGTTGCAGTAAGAAGCCTGGATGACAATTGGAGCTTGCAAGTAAGATTCACCTTTTTCTTCCTGTATTGTAAATGGTAATTTTGTTCTTAGTATTATATCAAATAAGTAATATAATTATAAAGAGGATTAAGTTTATTTGTACGTATCAACCTGATTTTTTCTTGTTTGGTTTAATTAAGTTTCGTTGGATTTTAACTTATCGGGATTTGTTTTTCAATGTAGATCGATAGAATATTTTTTTTTTTACCATCTTAACAGACGAATTGTAATTAGGCACAAATATTTATCAGGTTTCGTTACCGTGCTTTGATCTAGTGGGGCTGGTGTCAGTTTATAGCAACCGGTTAAGACATAAGTCCTCTGTGGTAGCACGGAAAATTGTGAGACATTAGTCTTGGGACCTGTCTTTGATGGTACATGCTTTACGATCCACATGACCATAACGTATGACATTATGAGGCCCTTGAGCCTCATTGATCCCTCATTGGCTGCGTAAGTCTAGGATAGAGCTATGATTGGCTGTTGGTGCAGATTCCCTTATGTATTGTCTTGGTTTTCCCCATGGGTCCATTATTGAAAGGCTTCTAGTTACTGTCGGAAGACATTAAGCAACCATAAAACCAAATAATGGTGAAATTTGCAAACCGTGTAACTCTGTGCATGGGTGTTTTCGAGTTACACGGTTTGCAACTTTCACCATCGGGGGGCGCTGAACTTGGAAGAGCTTTTCGATGATTTAGAAGTTCCGCTCGCTACCATCTTTGGACGAAGAAAGAAAAGCTATCTCTCCTAATAATTGTAAGTATCATAAGTCTCTCTAGAGGAATACGGCAATGGGACCCCTTAGCGGAACTTCGAGTGTGTCATAGACTGTGGCTTGCTTGTTCATGGGGGCGAGGTGGCTCGAGCGTGATTCGAACCTTGGACTTCTTGCATCGGGATCCAGCGCTTTAACCCCAGCGCAACTAGATCTAAGTTATCCTGGCGCCGGCCTTCTATAATCTTTAATCTTTCGTCTATTTTCAAGCTTGTGCCCTTGAACCCAAGAAATATTCTCGGTTAAGATACATGATAGTAATGACGTGAAAAAGCCAAAAGCAGCAGATAAACTGAGAAGCGATAAGAATAGACAATACCAGAAAATAACGCTTTAAAGAGGCCAGAGTTTATCTTTGAAACCTTATTTTTGGATAACCTAGCTTTTCTTCTAATGTCTTGTAGGCCTAGGTGAGAGTTATTATGTTTAAGACTAAAACCGCGTCTGAAACAAGGCTTCTTAATAATAATTATTATAGTAGGCAAAGTCACTCAGGTATACACAATTTCTCAGTAAGTCAAAGTGAGCTATACAATTGCATTGTAAGGCATACGTCAGTGTACACTGTTGCTTTGTACTAGGTTATGCAGGCTGAGAAAAGATAACCCCCTAAGTATTATTCTGTACTAAAATGTGATAAAAATATAATTGCAATATTTCACTGCTTCCACTGTTATGAAGAGAAAATGCGTTTACTACTCTACGTTCGAACAATGTTTTATTTTTTTATTATCTTCCGGAGCCTAGCTGTGGGATAATTTTTAATCAACATCTTTTTAGCAAAGGTTTCTTAATGAAATTACTACTAAAGGAAACATGACACAATTCTGGATTTCCAAGGATCGTTTCTCTCTCTCTCTCTCTCTCTCTCTCTCTCTCTCTCTCTCTCTCTCTCTCTCTCTCTCTCTCTCTCTCCTCTCCCTCTCACTTTCCTATGGTGATGAAACTTTGATGATTAAGTGTCTCTTAATATGTGGGTTAGTTTATTGTATGCCCCTTCTCCCTTCAGTTATTATAGGAAGTCTCGCTCTTCCTGCTTACCTACTGGTAACTAAGGGCTTGATTGTTTGTTTGTTTGTTTGTTTGTTTGTTGCTTGGCGTCAAAGCATAGGGTATATGGACGAGCCCCAACTCTGACAATTGTATAATTATGCTGCTACATACAGACTGTGCCGTGTGCGGAGATATCAGGACTACTGTCCCAGCCGATCACATAACACTGACACCGACCCAACCAGTAGGGGACCAAGTGGGACAAATAAAATAATGTTTGACCGGGCGATTTGGAGACCAACGCTTGAGCCAGTTCGCCCCCCCCCCCCCTTTCCCTCCTCTTTCCGACAAGCCGAGGGTTAGGATTGGTTATCAAAGATCCACCACCAGGTATCCCAACTGAAGACCATATCTTTGACCTCTTTTCGTCTGCCTCCCCCCCCCCCCACCNCNTCCCAACCCNCTNCATTTTTGCGTGACGAGGTTCCCCGCNTCAATATTCGNAGTATAATATGGATCCTGTCATGAAACAGAGATACTTAAGATAAAGTAGTACAAATGAATGATATAAACTGATTTTAAAAAAGATAAAAAGAAGAAGAAATAAATTTAATACCGCGATGAGCAACGTGCCAAAGTAAAATGTATGTAAACATATTAATTAGCAAGAGTATAGTGCCAGGCTTTCTGTGGAAGAGAGAAGTACATTTTGATAGCGTTCTTTAAATTTTTTTTTCGGAGCCAATTTCAGAAGTGGCATTTCCCGAAACCACGCATCTCGCATCACTGCAGTGATTGCACCTTGTCGCACCATTTTTGCAGTAATTCATAGCCTTCTTACTTAAAAGAGTTACAAAAAATTTAATTCAATAAAGTAGCTCGAAGTACGAAACAAACTAGGCCCTAGATCTAGTCCCCCATTATCTCCATAGACCTACTGCGTTTCCTTAGATCTAATTTTTTTTTTTCGAATAGACGCTAAGACACAACTATACACTAATACTGTTTAGTTTTTCCATTTTAAACAATATTGTGTCCCCATAACTGTTTTTAGGTAACTTTTTGAAACTTTAGTCGGTAACATTCCCCGTTTAAATTTCGATTCTTGTTACCTAAGTTGTAAAGCACACAGTATCTAGATCTATTCAAATAAAATAATTGCGGTGGTCGAAACTAGAAGTAAAGTTCAACGCATGTGGCGAGTTTGTTCCATTCTTGAAAAACACAAAAAGAGACCATAATTTTTGCATACACAATCACGATGGTTGCGTGTATGTAGTTTTAATTTTGCATGATGAGAAAGCGGTGCGGTACATCAGTACAAAGATCTAGATCTAGCGATTAGCGATTGCACACGTGATTCAGAGCTTGCGAGCTGGGAGTTTGATACTAACTGCAACCACATAACTGGGAAGTAAGTTGTGTGTACCATTTCATATTAGTTCGCAATGATTTCATGGATTGTATGTGCCTACTGTTTTACTTCCAGAGAAAGTGAAATGCTTACAATTTGAGTTAAATCTGATGAGGCTGTTAACCGCTTTGTGTTCTGACGTAATTTTATTTTAGAAAAGATATTACCCATGGAGCGTAGCTGTCTATGAATTTCACACATTATCTTTTTCATCAAAATTCAATGAAATAATTATGTTCTGAAAGTGGCAGAGTCGAGGATTATTTGAACCAGTGAATGAAAGTGGTCAACCATTCACGGTAGTGGACATTGAATTTGCATTTGCATTGTTAGCTCCAAAAAATAGATCGAATTCAACCCCACAGCATTCCAGTGGTTAAGGCCTTCCGGTGGAAATATCTCAAATCATAAAACTGCAGTCTGTAACACTTCTTTATTTAAATTGTACTCATTTATACTCATTTCATGATATTCACAAAACTGTTCTGTAGTATTTCACTTCGAAGACTGAGCTTTTAACATCTTTTTCCGCTTCACATTCATTATTTTGCTGTAGGAAATGCTGTGATTTTAGATAATAGTCTCATAGCTGTGTCTATGCATTCTCCATTTCAGTTTATATTAGTCCATTTCCATCTTTTACAATGTGGAAACTGTCATCGCCAGTAGGCCCTATTTTATTTCTATATATTTTTCTGCCCTGTTTATATCTGGGATACAATTTAAATCTCATTTTCTATTTGCTTCTATATCCATCCTTTCTGTTTCTACTAGGCAAATCTTGAATGTGGTCCGCTTCTTGCATTATGCCTGTGTTTTCCTTACATCCAAACGCAGCGTTGCCTCTTCACTGTGTGGTATTTAACTAAAGTCAAACTAATTAGATTTTCCAGTCCCGTTGGTCTTGTCAGCAGTGCAGTGTCACCTGCATACCTGAAGGGCAGGCCTTTAAGAATTGGCTCATCGTATTCACACTATGTAAATTATTACTAATGTGTTTTATTTACTGAATTAAAGGAGATACCTAGTAAAAGCGAAAAGCCTTTTCTACTAGTCTATATTTTTCTAAGTCCTGAATTCTTGAGATCCAGTTCTTTACCGTTTTATCGTATAAAATTTTCTAATAATAATGTAAATTACTAGTTTTTTTAACAGCCAAATGACATACTGTATTGTCATTATGCAATATATCAAACTTTCCATCAAAAGGAAATCTGGGGTGTTTATTTGTTTTCCTAATAATACTGTAATAAAAATAATGAATGGTAATTATATTGCGCATTATTCAAAGAAAAAGCATTGCTCTGTGTGCCAATAAAACTGCATAAAACATTACTATGTAGTGCAACACATAAGTCAATAAAATTATAGCATTCAACATTTTACGCGACATGACAATAAATATGCTAGAGATGTGAGTAAAATAAGGTCCAAAACGAAAAAAAAATTATGCTTTTCACAATGATAAAAATATAAAATTTATATTATTTTAGAATGCAATGCGTATAGCAAATAGAAAAAGGTTAAAACAAAAACTAAGTTTACTGTCTTTTCTTTTTTACATATTAAAATCATATGCTTTTAAAAATAATTAATGTTTCGGTTGACTTTTTCTTTTAAAGGTAACTCGACGACGTAATAACACATTATGAACGTCCCGTGAAATGCATTTACTCGAGGCTCCTACACCACGAAATCAATTAAAAGAAAGATGTTGTATTAAGCAAACAATTCTGGAAAAAAAACTTGTCCTTGTTTCGCCATGCTAGTTTTGTTATCGGAAAAGGCGATTGCGATAAACAATCATCTTCTGGGTCACGCCACTCCAATTAACTTCATGTCCATTCAAACAGGTTCTATCCAAACATCACTGCCAGTCTAGCCGGATGAGACTCATATATACCTCTCACTTTGGCTTTTTTTATATTTGAAAAGTTCTTTTAAGAAAGCTGTACAAGGAAAACATAATTTATTCAACATTTAGCCGGTGGATTAAGAGATACTTTTTGTATATTTGTTTTGATTCATTACTAATGCAGTGCTTTATTTATTACGCCATAGGAGACATGTTTAGATAGTGCTTCAGTGATCTAGAAATAGGTTGCATGTTTATCCGGTATCGTGTTTGGGACTGCATTTCAAGCGATTTCAAATTTCAAACTTAAAGAGTTCGCATACGGACGTTATGCTAATTCCCAATGTGAGTTTATATTACTGACTTTTATAGCAATGCCCTAGTCAATTTAGTTTAGCCGAATAAATATGTTTTTGCCTTACACTCCTTAAAAGAAGTACCTTGCAAAAACACGAACAATAGCAGGTCTTAGGCTATGTTTCCTTCAGTGTATTCGAAAGGATTTAAAGTAAAGCCACACCAAATGTAATTAAAACAGTATTACTGTTGCCGTTGTTACTATTACAAATGTTTTTATTATTATTATTATTATTAT
>RQTK01001663.1:26344-39861 GCA_003991915.1 Elysia chlorotica
TTTGCGTCGGAAGCCGATGTTCTACCCCAGGACCACCGCGCCCCCCAATGAATGAGATACTTGTATTCATATTATTGGGTCGTAAGTACAACATTGTATTAGATTACGATTCGCTGTAATGTACAGAAATAAGAAGGCTAACGAGGAGTTGTAAGATACTTCGGCATCGTACTTACGTCATCGAGATGGTTGAAGAGTTTAGTGCCAAAACCACAGAAGTCACTTTTTACGGATAATAGGCATATAACAGCCGTAAATTAAATTTAACCTATCTTTGCATCTTACTACCCCTCCAAACGAGGGAAAATGGCCTGTCTGTTAAATAACACAGAACAGAAACGGGGATACATTTCGAAAAAAATTATTTATTATAAAAAAAAATTATTTTCGTCCTGATATAAAACTAAGAAAAAATGCGAATAGTTGAAAGTTGGGACTTGATATTAGTTGTTGTTTTAAATGGATTCGGACTTACGCTGCTGCGGTCAGAAATTTTCAAACTAAGGCCGTTAAATTTTTTTTTTCAAGTCTTATCTCATGAGTCAGTGTCGCTATTGAACTCTTGACATTAATATTTTAATGGTGTGTCATTAGTAGGTCATTGTTATGTACTTTCTAATGTTGTCCCTAGTCTACAACAACAACAACAACAACAACAACAACAACAACTACTACTACTACTACTACTACTACTACTACTACTACTACTACTACTACTACTACTACTACTACTACTACTACTACTACTACTACTACTACTACAACTACTACAACTACTCCTTCTATTATGTACTACCTTTTCCCCTTTTGTTTCCCAAGGTATCGGTGTCGCCATGGTACTAATATCGTTCATGGTGTGCCTGTACTACAACGTTATCGTCATGTACGGGATGTACTACCTGCTGGTGTCCCTGGTCTACATGGACGGGGACCTGCCCTGGGCTACCTGCGGCAACAGTTGGAACACGAACTTCTGTGTCAAGGACTGGTCGGATCTCTCCAACAAGACGGACCACGAGAAAATAAACATCACATTGAGTAAGATACGTAAACTGTGAATACAAACATGACAGACCATGAGTACCTAAACTGGGAATACAAACAAGACAGACCACGAGAAAATAAACATCACATTGAGTAAGATACGTAAACTGTGAATACAAACATGACAGACCATGAGAAAATAAACATCACATTGAGTAAGATACGTAAACTGTGAATACAAACATGACAGACCACGAGAAAATAAACATCACATTGAGTAAGATACGTAAACTGTGAATACAAACATGACAGACCACGAGAAAATAAACATCACATTGAGTAAGATACGTAAACTGTGAATACAAACATGACAGACCACGAGAAAATAAACATCACATTGAGTAAGATACGTAAACTGTGAATACAAACATGACAGACCACGAGAAAATAACATCACATTGAGTAAGATACGTAAACTGTGAATACAAACATGACAGACCACGAGAAAATAAACATCACATTGAGTAAGATACGTAAACTGTGAATACAAACATGACAGACCACGAGAAAATAAACATCACATTGAGTAAGATACGTAAACTGTAATACAAACATGACATACCATGAGTACGTAAACTATGAATACAAACATGGCAGGCCATGAGTTACGTAAACTGTGAATACAAACATGACAGACCACGAGAAAATAAACATCACATTGAGTAAGATACGTAAACTGTAAATACAAACATGACAGACCATGAGAACGTAAACTGTAATACAAACATGACAGACCATGAGACGTAAACTGTAAATACAAACATGACAGACCATGAGAACGTAAACTGTGGATACAATCATGACAGACCATGAGAAAATAAACATCACATTGAGTAAGATGCGTAAACTGTGAATAGAAACATGACAGACCATGAGCAAATAAACATCACATTAAGTAAGATGCGTAAACTGTGAATAGAAACATGATATGACATACCATGAGCAAATAAACATCACATTAAGTAAGATACGTAAACTGTGAATACAACGTTCACGCTTAGATAAGATAACTTATATGTTTTAAAGGGTTTTATTTATTGGTGTTATATCGAATTTCGAAGTTATCTCTTGTAATCTGTCCAACTTTACAGAGCATCAGTATTATATTAGGTAAGATACGACAACTCGGAATACAATGTTCATTTTCTAGATGACATAATAAATAATTTTTATAATTTTTGGTTGATTGGTGTTATATCGAATGTTATATAATACAATCTCTTCAACCTTACAAGGCACCATGAAACGATTAAGTAATATACGTTAACTTTGAACTCAATTTCACTCTTAGATACAATTATTTACAACACAAAAAGATATTTAATCAAAGTACATATTTCAACCTTATACAAGGATGACCCCATTAACGCATTGTAGGAAATGAAATTAAAATTTAGAAGAAAAAAAAAAACAGTGCATGCGAAAATTTGACATTATGAGTTAATGAACAGAGGAAATATGAGTATTGTCACCGGAAGAGATAAGAAGATAAGATATGCTGTGGTAGTCTAAAAATATAAAACAAGATAACAACCGAACGTACAGGTTTTTGAGGGGAATGATATGGCTCATCGCTACAGCACGCAGATTCTAGCCAGGCGGTTCTTGATTCGATCCCCACTGCCTGCGTTGGTGTAAGTTTAATGTAACAGTGTGAGAGAGAAGTCCTGGTATCCCTTCACTTTCTCTCTCTGTCTCTCTCTGTTTGTCCGCCTCTCTTTGTTTGTCTGTCTATCTGTCTCTGTCTCTGTCTCTCTCTCTCTCTCTCTTTTATCTCTCTCTCTCTCTCTCTCTCTATATCTCTCTCTCTCTCTCTCCCTTTCTCTCTCTCTCTCTCTCTCTCTCTCTCTCTCTCTCTCTCTGTGCCACACTGTTTGCACGTAAAATTGTCAAACATTAGTCTTGTCTTTTTCCCCCCCCCCCTCTCTCTCTCTCTCTCTCTCTCTCTCTCTCTCTCTCTGTCTCTCTCTCTCTATTTCTCCATCTCTCTATTTACATCTATTTATCTTTCTCTCTCTCTGTCTATGTCTTTCTGTCTTCTCGCTCTCTCTCTCTCTTCTCCCCCTCTCTCTCTCCCTCTCTCTCTCTCTCTCTCTCTCTCTCTCTCTCTCTCTCTGCCACATTATTAGCACGTAAAATTGTCAAACATTAGTCTTGTGACACGGTCCGCAATACAGCCTGACCATAATGACTATGGACGCCAGGTTTTGACTTGATTACATTAAATTTGCTCTTGATTTTTCTATTACCCTGCACACATGTTGTGCGAGTGGTTAAGCGCTTGGGCTAGCACCTCTTTGTATTGATCTTCACACCATGCATTTCAAAATAATAATAATATAAAAACTTTTACCTTTTCAAATATTTCAAAAAAATATCCAAAATAGCGTGCACCAGAGGAATGGGAACTGGCCTAAAATTGATGTGAAAAGGTTTAAACATGAAACGGCTAATCGAAGTGGAAAATGAGCTTAACCTTACGTTAAGCCTTTAAAAAATACAATGTTGGTTTCTTGAAAGAAAAACTAAGAACAATTTCGAATTTAAGAGTATCTCATTTAATTTTTTCTTGATCACCAGGCAGAATGGACCCCACTTGTGTCACCGATGTTCTCTACAAAGAAAACATGACAATGGAGTCATCCAACTTCACGTATAATTTCACACAAACTAATCTGAATGGTTGCGATAGAGCCGTGTTCCCAAGTGAGGAATTTTTTACGTAAGTAGTGTCTGAACGGTGCGAAAGAGATAACCATGAGTTGGTTCACCACTTGAGTGCGTAGGGGCAGAAATTGAGTCCTATTTTGGAGGCGATAATACAAATATATAAATTATGCCCATTATCAAGAATACTGAATTGCTGTCCATTTTCATTAACTGGTTTAAATCAGTTTTGACTCTGCCACTTCCAGAACATCATTGGAGATTACTTTAAAAGATATGTCAAATTTATCGACAGTTATGCTCTACGGGTAGATCATTTCTAAAAAAATATACCTGAGCACTCAAGTGGTTAGAGTTATCATAAGCATCATACCGCTTGCCACTTTGACCTTATAATCAGTTTGAATGATCCTTTAAGGATCGAGGAATATGTATGTATGTTCCTTTCATTAAGACCCTCAGCTACACGAGAGTTCTTAAGAGGTTAATCAATCCGCCTCTCCTTGTATGGTTTTGACTTTTTTATTTTGCTGTTTGTGATTTGCTTATTATTTATGGGAGTCATAAGTAGCTCCTCTCCCATATCAGGAGGTAGTATTAATGTTAAATTCTTTTGCAAATATATTATCATCGCTGATGTTGTTGTTTGTTGTTGTTGTTGTTGCTGCTGCTGTTGTGATGGTGGTGGTGGTGGTGGTGGTGGTGGTGTTAGTGGTGGTGTTAGTGGTGGTGGATGTGGTGGTGGTAGAGGTGGTGGTGGTGATGTTTGATGTTGCGTGGTTGAAAATTGAGAGTCATAAATATTTCACGTACTGATTCAAAATTAGACATAGAATATGCTAAAAACTAGTATGCAACCAGAAAGTAAAAATGCATTTCATATATTAATACAGTTTTGTATTTAATTTAAGGAGATTTCCTTAAATACAGAACAGCGTTTTTTGTATTATATTTTCAATTTTTAGAAGTCCGATTAGATAGTGCAACGTAATATTTCTCTCTCCGATGGGTAGTTCACAACTCTCGAATCACAACACGGAACTAATGCTGCATTTACTGCACTGAAGAATCCGTCAAATAAAGGCTAAAATACTTTAGGTATAATAAACTCTCCCATCTTAGTTCTTTCTTACTAAAGTTCAAGTTAGTGAATATTTTATTATATTTAATTATAAAACAATCAGACTGAATAGACGCAGTTCAGAATTTGAACATTTTGAATTATCATTAGCTAGACAAGAATATATCAGAAACAATTTAAGAGGAAAAACAATTTTGAACTCTATATCATCTCTAGACTAAGAGATATGTCTTTTTACTTGAAAATAAAAGGTAAATATAAAGCAGCTTTTTTAAAGTTTAGAGGGCTTTAGTTCAAATCTGATTTCAGTGACTTGTTGCTGATTCACCCTGGTTGCTTTCACAATTTTCCTTTCATCCGTCATAATTTTGTTTCTATTATTAATTTTTTTTTCTAGGAATTTCGTCCTCCGGCGTGATGAAGTGTCCAACCTGGAGAATGTGGGCGGAGTCAGCATCAAACTGGTCTTCATGTTGGGCCTGGCCTGGCTCATTCTCTTCTTCAGCCTGAGGAAAGGAGTGGAGACTTCGGGAAAGGTCCGCGTGATGTTGAAAACACTTTTTTACTACATAAGAACATATATTATTATTATTATTATTATTATTATTATTATTATTATTATTATTATTATTATTATTATTATTATTATTATTATTATTATTATAACATAACTTTTTAATTTGGTACTGCATACTTTATGTAAAAGGCAAAAGGGTGGATCATAGTTATGAACATAACTTTTTAATTTGGTACTGCATACTTTATGTAAAAGGCAAAAGGGTGGATCATAGTTATGAACATAACTTTTTAATTTGGTACTGCATACTTAATATAAAAGGCAAAAGGGTGGATCATAGTTATGAACATAACTTTTTAATTTGGTACTGCATACTTTATGTAAAAGGCAAAAGGGTGGATCATAGTTATGAACATAGCCATAACTTTTTATTTTGATATTGCACACTTGATGTAAAAGGCAAAAGGATGGATCATAATTATGAACATAGCCATAACTTTTTATTTTGATATTGCACACTTTATATAAAAGGCAAAAGGGTGGATCATAATAATGAACATAGTCATAACTTTGTGATTAACCTTCTGCCTCTTCATAACAAGATTATTTTCCATATTACACATTAATCACACTTGCATGCGGCAACGTAAAAGTAAGGGTAAAAATATGATTATAGTATAATGAACATAGTGATAACTGTGTGATTAATAAGAATTTTTTTTTCTGTGCTAAACATGAATCACACTTACATTCCGGCAAAGTAAAGGTAAGGTTTAAAATATCATATAATGAACATAGTTATAACTTTGTGAATTATTTCTTGCCTCTTTGAACAGATTGTTTACTTCATGGCGACGTTTCCCTACGTGGTCCTGGTGGCTTTGTTAATCAGAGGCGTCACCCTCGAAGGCTACATGAAGGGCATTGAGTTCTACATTATACCCGAGTGGGAAAAGTTGAAAGATGTCAACGTAAGTGGAAACATAACTTCCTTCATTTGAATGAGGGTTGGAGAGATTAAATGTAATGTTTTTATAGACGATATTTGGAACAATGAGTAAAAAGTTAAAGACACACTCTTTTGAGAATATCTGAGCTGTAAAGGTAACATCTTAACACCTTCACTAGGTACAAAAGGTCTGGTAGTTATACTGAATGTCCCAATGGATCGTGGTACAGATACATAGGGCATGGTGGTAGGATAGAGAGACTGTGACAACAGCCCCGAATGATGGTGATTGAAAATAAAATTATGGAGGAAAAAAAACGGAAAATAGGATAAAAAAAACCACAAGCAATGACTACAAACAAAGAATCAGCAGTCTAGAAATTCAAATGGTCCAATGTGATGGTGACAAATCAGTCTTAGATTATTCACGCTATATCATTCTCTGTTCTTTAAGCTATAGCAAAGAAAGTATCACCTGCTGCTTTAGTGTTTATTCTCTTTGTTTCACTTTTTAGCATCAGAATAGTTGCGAACATTTAGCTGATAAAGACTTCTTGCGAGAATTTACCACACATTTTGACCCTATGTGAACACCTTGTTGAGTATTTAGGTTAAGAGTAAGATACCCTGTACTTTACTTTCATTCGATATAGGAAATATAGGTTAGATATACCAGCAGCGACAACAGTTATCTTGGCATATACTTGAAAAATCTTAGTGAAAATCATATAAAGCATAATCAAACACATAGTTTACTCTCTCTCTCTCTCTCTCTCTCTCTCTCTCTCTCTCTCTCTCTCGCTCTAAGTATCTAACTCTCTCGCTCTCGCCCTCCGTCTCTCTCTCTCAATCTCTGTCTCTCTCTATCTATCTCTCTGTCTCTCTCATTCTTTCTCTGTCTCCTATCTCGCCCTCTCTTCTCTCTGTCTCTCTGTCTCTCTATGTTTTTCTCTATGTGTGTGTCTCTCTTTCTTTTCTCTCCCTCCCCCCCTCTCTCTCTCTCTCTCTCTCTCTTTCTCTCTCTCAAGTATCTATCTCTCGCTCTCGCCCTCTGTCTCTCTCTTTATCTCTCTATCTCTCTTATTCTTTCTCTGTCTCCTATCTGTCTCCTTTCTTGCTGTCTCTTCGCTCAGTCTCTCTGTCTCTCTATAATTTATGTTTTCCTCTATGTGTGTATGTGTTTCTTTCTCTTCTCTCCCTCCTCCCCCCCTCTCTCTGTCTCTGTCTCTCTCTGTCTGTCTGTCTGTCTCTCTCTCTCTCTCCTTTCTTTCTGTCTCTCTCTCTCTCTCTCTCTCTCTCTCTCTCTATCTCTCTCTATCTCTCTCTCTCTCTCTCTGGTCCCTAACCATTTTTGTCTTGTGTGTTGGCATTCCACACATACCCCAAAATACCCTCCAGCCTTATTTTCGTAATGATTTGTATTTAAAAAAAAATACATTAAGGACCATTCCTTTTTTTTTTATTAGTGTATGTCTCCAAGAAAATTCAAATACACCAAAACCATTATAACAATATTATATGAGCATCATTCATCATCATCCTTTTTTTATCCTGCTTATCAGAGACGCCATTCTTGTAGCCATCATTAACTGCTCCACATCCATCTTTGCTGGTTTTGTCATATTCTCCATGATGGGCTACATGGCAACAGTCACAAACCAGGAAGTGCAGGATGTTACCAGCAGCGGTAAGCCTTTCTTAATTCTTTGTAATATACCTTAACACCTTACATTTAAAGATAAATAGAGCTAGGATTGTTAGATATTGTTCCACAATGGTTAGGAGTAGGGTTTTATTGAAAAGGATCGAAAAATGATTAATTTTTTTAGGATTAGAACCCTCGGCTTATAGATGAAGCGGTACCGAATCATCTTGCCGTTCGAAGAGAGCATGGTTTATACCACTAGATCACTACGCTCCCTTAAAATTGAAAAATTAACTTTAAAGAGTGTCTTTTGTGGCAGGTTTGATATGCGACAGGAAACAGTAACATCCCATTTTAAACATTACTTTTTTGTCAATTGACGAGGCAACTGTGGAAGTAGGTTATAGAATAATATTGAATATATTGTGTCAAGTATACGACGAGACCATAACAACGACGCAGCTTCAACCCAATAAAAAAAGTTTAAGTTTTACTTCGACATGGCCTTTTTCTTCAAAATACTAATGATGACGCTGTTGAACACATCGGTTTGTAAATGTATTTCGTTAATATACTGTGTTATAGTAGGAAATGAAATGCGTAACTTAAACATCAACAAAATATGAAGATAAAGAGTGTGTAAGATTGGAGGATGAGAGAGAGAGAGAGAGAGAGAGAGAGAGAGAGAGAGAAAGAGAGACAGAGAGAGAGAGAGAAAGAGAGATAGATGGAGTAAATAAATAATGCCTATGCTTTTTATTATCGTGTTCATGTAAATGTTAAGATGACTGTTGTTGCTGGTATATTCCACCAAAATTTCCTTTGTGGATGAATTAGAGCTTATCTTATTTTATCTTATCTTTTCCTAATATTTTGTTTTGTTTTTAATCACTAAAGGACCAGGTCTGGTGTTTGTGGTGTATCCCGAGGGAATCGCTAGGATGCCAGTGGCCGGTCTCTGGGCCTTCCTGTTCTTCTTCATGCTCATAGCTCTCGGTCTGGACAGCCAGGTGGGTCCTGGTACAGAGAGAGTTCTTTGCAGGAGACAATGCCCTCTCTCCCACTATAACGTCTCTTAGGATCCTAGCAAGATAAAAGCGGCTGTTACCAGGGTGCCACATGGGCCGAGGTGATCGCCGTATAGGATCCCTCAGGGGAACCTAGGAGACGTTAAACCCAGAGAAAGGGGGAGAGATAGAGATAGAGTGAGAGAGAGAGAGAGAGAGAGAGAGAGAGATCCATCTCTCTATAGAGAGCAAACGGGCCGAGCTGGGAGGACCAGCAAAACCAAGTTTGTTGAAGGTTAACTGGTTACCATGGCAACACTTCTTTTTATATTCATACAAATCTTGTCCTGAAATTTATCTTTGTAATGATACTAAATATGATTTTCTACAATTTTTCAAAACACCCCAAATTAGTGCTTCTGCAGGGAATAATCACTGTTTAACTGTTGCGTCCATAGAGAATTTTATTGCTCTGGGTAGCGCGTCCTGAAAAGGTTAAGGGGAGTTTCTCTTGAGACTTAAAGTAAAGTTAATTGGGATCCAGGGTGCATTCTATACAGCAAGTGCATTCTATACAGACTGTGTGTTGCAGTTCAAGCTGCTAATTATAGAATTACAAACTGGGTTGAAAGGCAAAGTGTTGAGGTATACCTCTACGATACTAATACACTACTGCCATTCGACCGTATAGTATATAAGTACAATTTAAAAGAGTATTGTCCAGTTATATGTAGGCTTCTAGCCGCTCCTCATCGCTCCAGTTTTCTTATTGCTTTTCGTTGTTTGTTTTTGTTATTGACATCTTAAAATATTTTACATCACATTAATATTTCTGGAATCTGGTGAACTTTATTTTAAGACAAACCGTGCATATAATAAACTTTATATGGTATAATGTTTTCTCCGTGCAGTTTGCCATGTTTGAGACTGTGATCAGTGCAATGGTGGACGAGTTCCCAGCAACGCTCAGAAAGAACAGAGTTATGTTCACCTTTGTGTGTCACCTGGTCGGGTTCCTGTGCGGTCTGCCGATGGTTACCTATGTAAGTATCAAGTTCTGAGACGTGTATTAGTTATCTTCACCTTTGTGTGTCACCTGGTCGGGTTCCTGTGCGCTCTGCCGATGGTTACCTATGTAAGTACCAAGTCCTGAGACGTGTATTAGTTATCTTCACCTTTGTGTGTCACCTGGTCGGGTTCCTGTGCGGTCTGCCGATGGTTACCTATGTAAGTACCAAGTCCTGAGACGTGTATTAGTTATCTTCACCTTTGTGTGTCACCTGGTCGGGTTCCTGTGCGGTCTACCGATGGTTACCTATGTAAGTACCAAGTCCTGAGACTTATAATTATTTGCTATGGATTTGGTACTTTGATTAATTCAAGATCATGGACAGTTTAATGTGTATTATTGCGACGGGTAAAGGTGGCTTCCGAAAATGCATGAATTAAGTTACCATTTATACCACTAAGTTTTGTACTCAGAACTAAATTGATTATAGATATATAATTACAACTCTTCTAAAGACTGAGAATTAAAGCTTTTAATATAAGACGATTTGTAAGCTTACAACAGTGTTGTGCATACGACCCATATAATGCTTATTTTTTACCATAGGTAAATTTTACTCTCACAAATGTATACATTATTGTTCATCTGTTTTTTGTTGTTGTTGTTTTTGTTGTTGCCTTTTTGTTGTTGTTTCTTATATTTTTTGTTATTTGTTTTGTTTTGTTTGTTTGTTTCTTTGTTTTTGTGGTTCCTTTTATTCTGACAAAATTTAATAAAATAATACTTTATAATATTTGTTGTTATTGGGTGCTTATTTTTTAACACTTGCTTGTAATAAAGCCTATACTTAAAAAGTAATATTATCTAAAATATCTACTCTCTACAGGGTGGCATATGGGTGTTAACGCTGATGAACACGTATTCCGCCAGTTACGGACTGATAATCACCTGTTTCTTTGAGCTGGTCGCAATCAATTATGTGTATGGTAAGTAATATTGTTTGAGCGTCTAGGCAAAAATATTCTTCGTTTCGTTTGGTATCCTCTAGAGAAGAGTGTAAGTTGTGAAAATAAAAATAGCAATTAACACCCCTCCACCCCCTCACCCCGCCCCCTCACACACACACACACACACACACACAAAATGAAAGAAAGAATGGAAAAGAAAAAAGAGAACAATTAAAGAAACAAAAAAACATGTTAGCTAAATCGAAGGCGAAGGAAACAGTGTTACCCTTTCGAATAAGAGAGAGTCGTTTTGTTAGGCAATTAAAAAAGGCATTCCATAGGCCACATAACAATGTTACATTGTGGCCATACTCTAAATGTGTAAACTTGGATTGGAATGAGATTTCGCGGAATGTTGTTTCACTTTGCTCGAAGATAGTGAGAGATGTTCAACAAACAAAAACGTTAAAGTATCATTTGCAGTAGACTTAAAGAGAATTGTGGCGTTGTGTTATTGTTTTTTGTTTTGTTTTTATTTGTTATTGTTGTTGCTTTTTTGTTGTTGTTTCATGTGGGTTTTTTTATTTGTTTCCTTTCATTTTGACAACATTAATAAAATTGTCATTTATAATAATTATCTGTTGTTATTGGGTGTTTATTTTTTTAAACACTTGCTTTTAATATACATTTAAAAAGTAATATTATGTAAAATATCTACTGTCTACAGGGCGGCATATGGGTGTTAACGCTGATGAACACATACTCTGCCAGTTATGGACTGATAATCACCTGCTTCTTTGAGCTGGTCGCAATCAATTATGTGTATGGTAAGTACATGTAATATTGTTTGAGCGTCCAGGCAAGAAATAATCTTCGTTTCGTTTTGTGTCTTTTAGAGAAGAGTGTAAGTTGAGAAAATAAAAAATAATTAACACCCCAATCAAAATAGGAAAGGAAAAAAAGAAAGGAAAAGAATAGAAAAACACTTTAAAAAAACAACAAAGAAATTGTTAGCTCAATCAGAGGCAATGGAAACCGCTTTACCCTTTCAAATAAGAAAAAGTCTTTTTGTTAGGCAATTAAAAAACGCATTCCATAGGCCACATAACCATGTTACATTGTGGCCATACTCTAAATTTGTCAACTTGGAATGAGATTTCGCGGAATGTTGTTTCACTTTGTTCGAAGCTAATGAGAAATGTTCAACAAGCAAAAATGTTATAGTATCATTTGCAGTAGACTTAAACAGAATTGCGGTGTTGTCTTTATTTGTTTTTGTTGTTTGTTTATTTGTTGTTGTTGTTGGTTTTTTTTGTTGTTTTTTCTGGGGTTTTTTTGTGTATTTTTTTTGACGAGTTGTAAGTTTACCACAATGTTGTGCATACGACACATAATATGCTTTGTTTACAATAAGTAAATTTTATACGGGGGGTGGGGGGGGGTGCAACGTATTTTCTCTTTTACAATTCTAGAATAAGCTGCACCTTGGTCCTCTGGGGTTAACGTCTCCTAGATTCTCTTGAGTGATCCTAGGTTTACATTAGGGATCTCATGTTCACCTGAGGGATCCTATACGACGAAACATGGTGCTTTTTACGCTTTTATGTTTGCATCGCCAGGCAACAGCCGTTTCTGTGACGACGTCGAGCTAATGTTGGGCTTTAGACCGAACCTCTACTGGAAAGCTACTTGGATGGTCATCACGCCTGTCGCTATACTGGTCAGTAGTATACTTTGATAAATCTTCGACACCTTATTTAACTTTCCTTTACGCTGATATCCGTTGGATAACCACTAATTTAGAACCATTCCTCTTGAAATGATGCGTCTATTGGGAATACTACTTACGTAGCGCATTATAAGAAGGTTAGTATAAAAACGGAAGAAAAAAAAGAAACAATGCTGACACAATTATCTTTAAAAAAAAAAAAAGGTTCCTTCCCGCATTAGTTTTGGATCTTGAAAAAATAACAAGGTTCAGAGAAAAAAGAACGAATCAAGGCCGTGTATAATTTTCTATGTTTGTTTTGTTTTACATATTTAAGCGAAATGTAGGCTCGACCTAGTTATAAAAACCAAAAGATCATTTTTTTTTAATTAGCAGAGCATGGCAACGACGTTCACGAAAATAATTCCAAGCTGATGTTGAAGATAATATTGTTTGGGGCAAACTATAGCATTATACAGGCTGCAGCAATGCAGTTTTCTTAAAATTGTTTTATATGATATTAATTAAATTAAATTTTTCCACCATTCCGACCAGGTTATGCTTGTTGTATCCATCTACCAATACGAGCCAACTGTCTACAACGAATACCAGTTTGAATCGTGGGTAGAGGGGGTGGGATTCGTCATGGTCGCCCTGCCCATTGTCGCCATCTTTGCGGGCGCCATTTACAAAGTTTATCAGTTTGGGGTGAGTGTTTCGCAGTTTAATAAATAATTTGTGTCTGGCCAGGACTACTGAATACCTGTTGATTCTTGTTATTTCAAGGTACCTCTTGATTTTGATGATTGCTTTTTTATGATGATGATAATGATGGTGGTAATGACGATGATAAAAATGATGATGATGATGATGATGATGATGATGATGATGATGATGATGATGATGATGATGATGATGATGATGATGATGATGATGATGATGA
>RQTK01001663.1:46373-58025 GCA_003991915.1 Elysia chlorotica
CCCCTCTTTCTATATCTTTTCTCTCCCCATAAACTCTTGTTTGTATAATTGTTTGTATAGAAGAAAACGAAAATCTAGCGCGCAACAGGCTGGGTTCGGGTATCATTTCTGTAGTTGAGATGGGTCTGAATAAAACATTCAAATGAAAAGACAGAGGACTACATGACACATCAGATTATTAACTGGATTGAAAAAAAAATATTGAGCCTCTGTGTGAAAAAAATCTGGCAATGAAATAAAAATTAAAAAAAAAAAAAGAAAAAGGATAATGACAATAATTGTTTGTAAGCCCACCTTTTTTGATGACTCTTTCACGGCGTTGCGGAAAGTGGTCTCTCTGTTCCAAGTTTCATACCAGTAACGCTTCACTTGAGACAAGTTTTCGCGGTACTTCAGATGCATCATTCCAGTTGTCGAGCGGGGAAACCTTTTGGCACCAAATAAAAAAAGGCATCGAAAATCAAAGATTCAAATGAAATGTGCGCTGTATAATTAAATTTCGGAACAGGTAGTACTATTGATAACGTTCATATACCTTTCTAGTGCAGAAAAGAAAGTGTCCGTCATTTGTGATATTATAAAATGTAGTGATATCAAAAGGGAAGCATGCTTTTATGTTATTTAGATCCAGCAATTTTTGTTTTTGTTATTGGTGAAACGGATAGAATATTTAGTAGTAGCAGTAATAGTAGTAGTAAGTAGTAGCAGCAGCAGCAGTAGTAGTAGTAGTAGTAGTAGTAGTAGTAGTAGTAGTAGTAGTAGTAGTAGTAGTAGTAGTAGTAGTAGTAGTAGTAGTAGTAGTAGTAGTAGTAGTAGTAGTAGTAGTAGTAGTAGTAGTAGTAGTAGTAGTAGTAGTAGTAGTAGTAGTAGTAGTAGTAGTAGTAATAGTAGGAGGAGGAGGAGGAGAAGCAGTAGTGGTAGTAGTTGATGTTGTGATAGTTGCTGTTGCTGCTACTGCGCTTGATGTTGTAGTATAATGACACCGTGAGTCAACGGTGATTCATATTAAAACATAATAATTAAACTAGACATAAGGATGAAATAAATTGCTGAACAATATTCTATATAAAGATCGACAGATAGGACGAACGAAAAACGAAATACATTATTGTCTGAACAAGTATAGAAAGGACACCCTCTACTCGATACCTTTTCGAGTTGGAAGACAAAATCAGGTACTTTCTCAGCAACAAAAACATTAATAACAACAAAACAACATAGTAAACAACAACAACAGCAGCAACAGCAGCAGCATCTGAAGTATCAAAAACGGCATCTTCGAGAGTAGAAAAAGCAATAGGCACACGTCTTATGAGTTAGTAGGTAGTGATTAGAACACCACGAAATCTGTTGCGTAGCCCTGAAAAATAACTTTATGTATCTTCAATCGTTTACTCACTTCAGTATAAATTGAAATAAGTGCACATTTGCAGAAGTTGTATTCTGTTTCTTGTGAGGATTTATTGATAAATTAATGTCGTATTTTCTGATTAGGATTTACCAATAAATTAATGTCGCTTCTTTTGATTAGGATTAATCGATAAATTAATGTAGCTTTTTCTGATTAGGATTTATCGATAAACTAATGTCGCTTTTTGTTACCAGGATATACCGATGAATGTCGCTCAGGCGCTTTGAATACTATCTTAGTGGAGAAAACCTGTATTCCAACAAAATTGTATGAATTGCAGAGGCTTCGAAAATAACCATAATATCAAACATGTGTCGATAATAGGTTTTGACTATTCAAGGCTGATACGCAAAGCTCGCTTCAATGAACAAACTACATGTAGGGGCGAAAAAAAACCATAAAAAGCGAAAACAAAACAAAACAAAACGTTACCATCCGTGAGTGTGAAAGTAAAGATGCGGCTCAATCGTGTCGACTTTTTCACTAGCTCCGATTTTCGGCAATTGCCGACAGTTGTGATATCGCATGGCCATTTTCATCTCTCGGTTCAAGTCGGATGAGGAGCTTAGTCTGTGGTACGAGGGGAAGCCACCACCTTCTAGACATTCCCAGTCTGGAAACTGTACGCCCATTTTCATGGACTGGGGCGTGGGGGCAAAATCAGGAGGCCCACCGACATTTGAATCCGGTTGGAAGAAAATCACTCCTCTATGGGGACGCCATAAAACACGGGGCTTTTCTGTTTCTTCCCCGGGTGGTTCAAACACTTGGCAGCGGCGTCTGGAATTTGCACGCCTGGCGCCTCTGCCACGTTTGGGTACATAATGT
Source organism: Elysia chlorotica (assembly GCA_003991915.1). Lineage (NCBI taxonomy): Eukaryota > Metazoa > Mollusca > Gastropoda > Plakobranchidae > Elysia > Elysia chlorotica. The sequence continues at coordinate 48,613 of RQTK01001663.1, forward strand.
GGAGGTGTTGGGAAAGTCATCTCGTCCTTGTAGTAGTAATCATACACAGAGCCTTGATAGTCGGGTGTGCGCCGTCGACGTTCAGAAAACTCTGATGGTGGATTTTGAACGCTTGGATTTGTGATCGAGTTGCTATGGGCACCTGGTCCACTGTCGCTCTCAGAAAATTCAGACGGCGGGCTAGTTAACCCCGTAGATCTACCGGCGTCTAGACGACCCTGCGCCTCGCTAAACTCTTTGTTGGTTACAGTTTTATCCTTTGTATATTGCTTTTGTTTGGAACTAGTTGTTGAAATATCCGAGTATGCGTACTTCTCTTGCGTTTGGCGATCTTCATGCTCAAGCTTGATGGTCACCCTTTTCCTAGATTCGTTTCCCTTTGAAGAAATACTCTTACAGTGCGATGGGGCATTGATAGATTCGCCTTCACTGCATTCGTCTGTATAAATGGAGGACACCAAATCATTGTTTGCATTTACTACCTCATTCAGATTGTCTTTGGTAACTGCATCGACCTGCTTATTGAGGTTCTGATCAAAATTTTTAACTCCTTGGTGCTTTGAAACAAGTCCTGTCTTAAGGAGTCGATTTCTCTTTAAATCAGAATGTACAAGCTCCGGAGACGGAAATTCTTTTGTTTTCTTCGAATTGTCGCTTTGTGTATCTGAGTCAACTGTATCACTGTGACTCACATGGCCGTTTTTCTGATGCAGGTTTGTCCCTCTAGAAGAAGTTGAACTTGACGTCGAGGCATGTTTGTTTGATGAGTCAAAGACTCCACACTTGTGAGTAGACAACAGTCTCCGATGACGCTCCTCGTTGAAGCTATACGACACAAGTGTGTCGGAGTCAGACATACTTGGTGCATTACCTGTATTATAGCAGGGTGATATTTTTGTAGGAATTGGTGGTTTCTTACACGTAAAATTCATCGATTTATGCAAAAGAGAACGTAGTTCAGATATTTCCGACGCTGGGCTATCCGCCATTTGCGATTCTTGTGTCAAATCATTCCTTGAGCTCATCATCACAACCGATGATTCACTTGTGGACCCTTCTTTCCAACTCATCTTGAAAATGTGAAGTTTTTTAACTTATTTTTTAAAGAGCAGTTGTGTAATACAGCGATTTCCTTTAAACAATGTAAGGATGTGTGTTTACATTACATTCGTGTTGAAAGAGAAGACAGTTTCGGGGTGAATTTTTGCCCGCGGGCATGGCCCATTCCGTACGCACCATATTCAGTTGTTTATAGAAAACACCAAGAGACTTGGTGATACTTATACTATTTAAATGTTCACAGCAACTTCAGGTTCCCCTGAGTATGCTACTGAGTTTCTTCTAGTTATATCGTAAGAAACAAATGAATCCTCCTTGCGCATACCAAAGTACCTGTCAGAAAATACACAGAGGTTTAAAGTTAACTTGGAGTTTAATTCGAAAATATTACAGGCATATACACTTTCAAATCGTCATTTTCAACATAGGCCCTACCTTAGCATCATAATTAGGCACTAAGATAACCACAGTCATTATAATTCCCACTGATACGTTCATTAACATCTTTATCGTGATGATCATGATTCTAAGTGAGTTATTTACTTGCTTATTAACATGATATTATAAGATCTTACAATTTTTGAAATTCACGAAAATAGGTCTAGATCTAAATATCGTCCAGAGAATAGACTTGAAAACAGTGGTACAGAGTACAGACCCATTTAAAATTTGATCAAGCATTCCACATTTTATCTTTAGAGGTTCTTTCTAAATTAGAATCAAGATCCACATTTAGGTTCAGACACTAGATCGAAATAACATTTGAAATCGTTATATCTGCAGATACTAATTATAGTTTCGTTAAAAAATAGCCCGTTACTTTTGAACAGACTTTTATTCAAATGTTGTTAAAACATTTTTCAATAAACGCAAGCCATTTTGGATTGCTTACGAATGTAGATCAACTTTGTAAAATTATCTATATCATTTTTTTTTTAATTCAAAGATGTACCTTTAGCCTATAAGAGGGTAGTTATTAGGCCGACTTCCCAAGAATAATTTTGACTATCGAGTTCCGCATTGTTGAAAGGAAGTTGATTAAACTTATCGTCGATCTAAAATGTATAAGCCTAGCCTATTTCATAATAATTTTGAAATTGAAATACAGTGAAGTTTGCAATGTGAACCGTAAAAGTCTTTATCCAACTTAAATGAAATACATTATCATTATCCACCATTCAAACGCATTGGTGTAGAGAATATGGTAGGCCACATGATAATTTTAGAGTTTACCAGTGGTAGGCCTTAAGGACTTGTGAGCTTAGATGAAAATATTAAGCCTAATGTTGTGGCATTTGAGATCACCGGGAGAAAGAAAATGAAGACTAGTGAGCGCAGAGATAATTTTTTGGACTGTGCGCGTATCAATGTATTGATGTAGATTTATGTACAAGTTGAACTAGATCTAAATCTATTTCATGTATATCCGTACAATGTAGATGAGTTGGTTTAACGTGCAATGTCAGCACTATATAGGCTATATGTGGACTGACCCCAAGACGGACGTCTGCCAATTTTATGTGCTGCCACACACGAAACAGGTCGAAGACTCTTGTCTCAGTCGGCCTCATTAAACTGACACCGACCCAATCAGTAGTGGGCGAAATCGCCAGGGCTCGAACCACGGACCTCCTGCGTCGGAAGCCGATGTTCTACCCCAGGACTACCGCGCCCCAAAGAATAATACCCAGAAAGTAGGCTACTTTGTGCTGAGCCTACTCAGCCTGCTCAGCCTACTCAGCCTGCTCAGCCTACTCAGCCTACACACCAATGTAAAATGATCCCATTGTTTCATTATATGGTTTACTTTAACTCTAAATGTACAACGTTGGTCCGTCTCGGTGTCTTACACGTAAACCGTAGGTCTGTCTCGGTGTCTTAGATGTAAAACGTTGATCTGTCTCTCTGTCTTTGTCTATGATTTCGGAAGCCTTGCTCTGAAGGCATTGAATGATTCATATTTTACACTTAGGCAAACTCAAGTTTTATGTCATGTCTTGTGAGGCTTCTCTCGATGTCTTGTTGTATTGTTGTCCTATTTTGGGGTAAATCATCGTCGACACAGTGATTGAAAGTCAGGTCTTCAATCCTGTTCCCGTACAAACTGCTGCTGAAAGCGTAACTCAGCAGTTGTCAGCTGTGAGTCATAAACAGCTTCACGGCCGCAGGAGTTTTAGGTTACTCAAGTGTAACCTTATGGCTTGAGGGCATGAACATGTTGTTTGGTAACATGGTTTAGTTTTATCAGCGACTAGAACATTTCGTAGAGTTGAGTTGAGTTGGTTTTAATGTCCAACATCAGCACTATATAGGCTATGTTGTGGACTGATGTCTGATACTTTTATGTACTGCCACACACAAGACAGGGCGGGGATACCATGACTCATGTCTCAGCCGGTCACATTATACCGACACCGACCCAACCAGAAGGGAACGCAACCGCCAGGATTCGAATTCGGGACCTTTTGCGTCGGAAGCCGATGTTCTACCCCTGGACAACCACGCCCCCCGTAATAACAGCAACTAGATCGTATCGTAGACGGTCCCAAATCAAACGCATTACAATTTTACGTCTTACGTACTGCTACACACATAATTTTATTAAGCGGAGTCTCGACAACTGTAGTCAGGTATATTATATCTAAAAATATTGTTGTTTTGTTTTTGTTTTTGTTTTCAAACTGAAAAATTGTAAACAATTTGCTAGTTCAAGTATTCAACAAAAGTTGAGTTCAGTTGCAATTCGGGCAAAAGGCGAGTTGCAGGTTGCCATTGGAACTTCCAAGGGTACATAGAACGTCACAGAGAGAGAGAGAGAGAGAGAGAGAGAGAGAGAGAGAGAGAGAGAGAGAGAGAGAGAGAGAGAGAGAGAGAGAGAGAGAGAGAAAAAGATAAAACATTTGATGAATTTTTTTTTTTTGTAAAGAGAATTGAAGAGTTGTTCTCAGAAGGGGTTTTACAAACAGTAGGGCTTGGCAGCTTTTTTTTTTTTGTTTGGAAGATTTTTAATAGGCATCGAGTCAGCAGAATGCCTGAAAACAACCTGGTAACCCGGAATTAGCCTACTGCATCGTATGAAAACTAGTGCGAAGCTACAATACAAATACATGCAGTAAAAAATTATTTATGAGATTAAAATTAATTAAAATTTAAAAAATAAAAATTAAATGCCCACAATACATTATTTTTTTAATTTTAGTTCAAAATCAAATTCTGTCCGCGACGTCCCCTTAATTTTTGTACGCTGATTACAAAAATCTAATCAGTTTTGTTCTAGGTGAAGCCTACGCTCCGCTATGTCCATTTAAAAAATCGCCCTAGTCCAACCCGTGACGTCACACATTTGATGACGATGGTCCTTCTCAAGTTTTCGGCGTCGATAAGAATTGTTTCTGCATTCTTATAAAGCCGATGCTACCGAAGCCCACTTATCAGCGCTCACAAGGAGCGGTGACTCTGTGGGGTTAGTTGAGTTTTATAGGGGAATTCTTATTCCGATCGGCGCTCATCAGCTTTCGGCTTTCACCCTGTGGTCGCCCTGATATGAGACAGCAATGCCTACTGTTCCCATTCGAGGATTAGATACCAGGTATCGGGGTATGTTATTGTAGAATTTATTTCATTTGCCAGATTTAGAATTATTAAAAAAGATAATAATATTACGATCAATGTGTGAATTCGAACAATCCAGCAGTCCCTTACGCAACAAGTTTCTTTTTAAATCTAATCTTTTTGTTTGTGAATAATCCACAAACATAATTATTATTATAATTTATTATCGCCTTTAAAAATGGTCAATAATAAACTAAAAGGCTCGATACATTTTACGGGGTGCAACTCTGGAGCGCGTTTGATTAAAATATTTATTTTAATTATACATTCCCTTGGATTTATTCTATGAAAATCGACTGAGAGAAACATACCAGGTTGGCTTTTAAAGTTCAAGCCTTTTCTCCAAGAATGTAGCAAATCTTCACATTGTATATTCAATGCTATGTCAGTATAGTTCTATTTAAGAATATATAATCCATTTTAACCTTTTTTGATAAACGAAACTTATATTATTTTGTCCACATGAAATAATAAAAAACATACGTTTTAAAAGATTCTTGGCCTCAACCAATATTCCTATTGTTGTTATCACTTAGCAGCCCGAAATCGGCTTCCACTTCATCATCAAAGCCCATAGGGCAGACAGACTGTCTCACTCATTCTCGGGCTCCTCAGTTACTCAGTAATAATTCAGGACGGATCTAGATTTCACTCTGATCGTGGACCAGAAATCTAGATATAGATCTAGATCTACCAGTTTTATGAGCACCGGTGACCACGGTAAATCAAATGATTCATAATTTTAGTAATGTTGGTTGTGGATCAAGTATTTAGAATCTAGATCTAATTCTAGGTATAATAATGATAAACTTGATATAGATCTAGATCTAGATCTAGATCTAGAATCTAGATCTAGATGATATGTCTTGATCTAGATCTAGATCATCTAGATCTCTAGAATAATTAAGCCAGGAAAATATAGAGGATTAGATCTAGCCTCTTGATCCAACATGGCTTTCAATGTAGAGGCTAGAATCTACTAGATCTATCTAGATCTTTTATAATAAAGACAAACCGTGGAAACAGATTAGGGAATCTAATCAAGATCTAATATAGATTTAGTAAAGATCCATATATTCTAGATCTAGATTCTATTTCTAGTCTAGATATTAAGATAGTGTAGATCTATGATAAATCTAGAACTAATCTAGTGGAGCACAATGTTGAGCTCCTGATTCCACTTCGGGTGTATCTTCAGTTCTTCCAAACAAGCCGTGTAACCTCCATATAGATCTAGATCTAGATCTACTTTGAGCAAGTTTGTTTTGTTTAGCGTTCAATACAACTACATTCTTTCTAGACACTACACTTCTTAGTTTTCTCTACTTAACCTTCGGTGGCGTAACCCCTCGCCCCCTAGGCTCACCGCTTCATCCCTTGTTATTGTACGCAATGAATTATTAATATAGTATGCCTCCTATTTTTGTTTTATCAGCCCGATAAAGCCAATAAAGGCGAAACATTTATATGTACTTTTTTTAACATAAATTGTGTTACTTTTATCATTCCCTCACTTTCAAAGTTGTGTGTTACTTACATTAATTTCTTAAATTTTCATGATTACTACCCTTGATGAAAATAAATAGAATTTATAAGATCTCCGGCTGAGTTCTGTAATTTAGGCACTAACTGTTACATAACACTGTTTCGTTCCAAATAATGGAATACAAGCTGTGTACTTCACAGACAAATTAAACAACTGTCTATCCCCTCTGATTCTTGTGTCTACGTGGTCCTAACCGATATTTATGACATTCTCTGATTCAGGAATTTTTAACGAAACTTCCATTTTCACTTGATATATAAAACTTCATCATCCATCTATATCACGCGGACTACAATGTTGTAGAGAAAAAAATCTCTTGTCTCGCTTGAAGAAAAAAAGTGCTGCCCAATGTGTCCCCTTCAAAGAGCTTTTCTAACATAGTAAAAGATAGTGCGCACCACTATTTTTGATAAGACCGTATGTAATATTCTGTCATTGTGTTTCAAACCGTTTATTTTGGTGAAATCTGCATGTAGTAATTATTGTTTTTTTACTTTTACTTTGATAAATATCAGTTTCTTACATTTTTCTATAAAATTTTCATCTTTATGTCCAAAATCTTATTTTGTAGCTGTTTGCTGTTTTATTTAGAAATTTATTTCTATAAAAAAACATTCCTTTATTGCAAAAGGTTTACAAATATACTTTCTCTTTAATCAATGTCTTGCACAGTACTGAAGGCTTCAATTTTATTTGTTATTACCAGTGTATAGTTTTTGTCCTTTTTTGTTCATAATAAAGTTTCAGAAGGAGCTTGACTATTTTGTATAAAAAATGTTTTTTTCTTTTTGCCTTTGCACGAGTAAATGTTTTTTTTTGTAGTGAGATCTTGCAAGCCTATTAACAATAGTTAGCATTGGATTAGAACATCAGAAGGACTTAGTGACTAGATCTATATCAACCCAACTGCTTTTAAGTCTTATATTTATAAATCATTTTGATCCCCGAAGTTAACACTGTATTCGTTTCTCCAACCCAAATCATTGCAGCTCTCTGGTCAAAATTATATGCTGCAACTTTGCACCAGATCTTTCATTACTTGTTATTACATGAACTGCTGCCAGCCACTGATAAGTTTTTTTTCTGTTTTTCAGATGTTTTCCTTTTAATGGTACCAGTGCTTGGCTTAAGAGAAAAATACCTGTGAAATTATATCAACCACAACTCTGTTGAAAAGATTCATAATGCAAAAGCTGGAGTATTAGTTAATAACAAATTTGGAAGGTAAGTTGGTTCTTCTTCTGGCTTGTTGTTTTTTTTGCACAAATTAAATTAATGGTCGCCATAACAACATAAATGCAATGATAAATGATATGCTTGGTAGTCTCTCATAGCAAGAAACTATCAGGATGTTTTACTCATTTTGTTTTTCAAGAGCGAATCACTCAATACTGACTGCATTGCTTGCATAGTTTTCATCCTGTATGGCTATGACTCTGAGGGACACAAAATCTTGCATTGCCTCAAAATATTTTTTCAATCAGCAGTCCTTATAGACTGCGTGGTTAAGCTTGAAGTAAACACATCTCTAGCACATATCTCTGTGGTTTCTATTTTTCTGTGTCACACATATCGCCAAACCATTGGACTAGGGTCAATTAGTGTGAGCATTTTCAGACTTTTTCCTGGCTTTGGAACAGTACAGGCACCGGCTCATGTGAATTGTGTGGGCAAAGCAAACAATCTATTGGCTATACTTGTTCACAAGGTGTGAGAAACTCATCATTTTAACTGGTTAGCTCAAAATTTCTTTTTTTTTTTTTAAGTTATGAGAGTGATGCAGAGCTATATCTTAACACGGTTTGTTTTTGTTTTCGTGAAAATGAAAATGGGTATTTCAACAAACAACAAATTTATTTCAGTCTAAAGCAATTTGCAGTAAAAACTTGTTCACAAGGTGTGAGAAACTCACCATTTTAACTGGTTAGTTCGAAAGTCTTTTTAAAAAAGTTATAAGAGTGATGGTTCTCATGTATACATGCATATATATACAGATTATACTAGCTCAACTGCACATAGCTATGTCTTAACAAGGTTTGTTTTTTTGTTTAGAAAAACATTTGTGAAAATATATTTCAGTCTAAAGCAATTTGCAGTAGCACTTCTGCAGTGTGCTTTAGAGTTGTTTTACTTTAAATTTGCGGAATAGAACTTATCTGTACGTGTACTATGCCTTAAACTTGAGAAACGTTTTTGAGCTCACATAAATAATTTTTTTTTGGTGGATTGTACCGCCATGTTACCTGACCTAACGTAGCAAAATGTAACCAAAACCCCCCTCCTCATTCCCCCTAATTAGCTGCACTCTTATTGATATGTTAGAGACCTGAAATTTACCTGGTCGGTTCTTTCCCTTTGAAAATGTTTTATTTATTGAATCGTGAGATTTAATTGTATTGTTGATTTAATTTTATTGTAATTTTACCCAAGTGTCGCCCATCTGTATATTGTGAATTTTAAAAATATATATATACTCTCATTCTTATCGATTGACAATATTACCCCAAAGATATAGAGCTAATTGAGTTGTTGGTTGCATTAGTTTAAGAAAAGGTGCAATGCTATACATAAGTATAAAAAAATCGAATGCATCCGCTACCTCTTGAATTGTTTCAGTCGCAATTAGAATCTAGTTTTATCTAGTAGTTGGTATCATCATTGCGTTTGGTAGCAGGCGATAAACGTGATTAAAAAAAAAAAGTTGTCCTTCACACTGACAGGCTGATACTTGTGATGCGAGCAACAAGAGATAAACTGTGGAGGTAGAGAACGGTTAGACCACCCTCTTCAAGAGCAAGACGGTGGAGACATTTACAAAACGAGCATTTTTGTTTTGTTTTTGTACGTAGGAAGCGTGTGGTTTAAACATGATATAAACAAAGAGGGGTGAGGTGAGAGAGAGAGAGAGAGAGAGAGAGAGAGAGACAAAGACAGACAAACATAGAAAGGTAGACAGAGGCACAGAGAGAGATGAGAGATAGAGGCCGAGACGGGCTAGTATACTATTAGTAGTATGTATACACCTTGTAAAACACCACTGGCGAGGTGAATGGACTTGGTGTATTGCTTCATGGAACAACCATGTGGACAAAACGCCTCGTGTCATTACATTGATTGATGCTCGTTCATTACTGATACACTCATGTACGTGTATAATTACTGAGTGGATTGTTTTAAATATTGTGTGTGGCGTGTG
>RQTK01001664.1:20747-42271 GCA_003991915.1 Elysia chlorotica
TTCCACACCCCCCCCCCCCCCCCACACCCGTCCCTCAATAGTAAACATGAATTTCCCCCCCCCCTCCCACCTCCCCTTACCTCAACATAAACCATAACTTACCGTCCCTACATCATGGAGAGCCAGTTCTTGAGGTTCGGGTTCTGGTCAATCTCAACCTCCAGCTTGTCCATGTAGGTCAGGAGGCTGCCACACACAGAGTCCTGGCACAGAGCACACATGTAGGCGATAAACATGTAGTCGATAAACGATGGTTAATATCATAGTCAAACACATGTAGTCGATAAACATATATCGATAAATATGTAGTCGATAAACATGTAGGCGATAAACGGGAGTTTATTACTCTATAAGGCACACAGAGTCCTGGCACAGAACACACATGTAGTCGATAAATATGTAGTCGATAAACATGTAGTCGATAAACATGTAGTCGATAAACATGTAGTCGATAAACATGTAGTCGATAAATATGTAGTCGATAAACATGTAGGCAATAAACGGTGGTTAATACCATAGTCAAACACATGTAGTCAATAAACATGTAGGCGATAAACGGGAGTTTATTACTCTATAAGGCACACATTTTCCTGGCAGAGAATACACATGTAGTCGATAAACGGGAGTTTAAAGCCTTGTCAGACTCTTGTAGTCAAGAAACAGGCTTCAGTAAGATATGAACATCCCAAGCTTGTCCGTGCAGCCCAGGAGACTGCTAAGTCTGCTACACACGGAGTCCTGTAAGGCACACGTAGTCGATAAACAGTTTTCAGTTAGATAAGGAACCCTCGAGCTGTCCCTGCTCTGACTTGTTACAGAATAATTGAACCACACAGTCATCCAACCACCCCAACAGCCAAGCACCGAACCACCCAACTGTGCTACCAACCGTGTCACTAACCTAAAGTTACCCAAAGAAATTATCTAAACTGTCTGGTTCTGAATAGTAACAAAACCACCTAACCACCCCATCAGCCAACCAACCAACCAGCCAACCACCAAACCAACCAACCACCCCACCAGCCAACCACCTAACCACCCCACCAGGCAACCAGCCAACCAGTCAACCACCCCACCAGCCAACCACCAAACCAACCAAACACCCAACCATGTAACCACCCAACCACCCCACCAGCCAACCACCTAACCACCAGGCAACCAGTCAACCACCCACCTTAAGTCCGCCGAAGAAGGCCTCGAGTTTCTCGGTCTCCGCCTTGCCGGCGAGCTGCTGGGCGACCTCTAGCGGGGTCACGTTCTCGTCCACTCTCGGCATGTCCTCCATGTCGCAGTTCTCCTCCTTGCCCGGCTCCCAGTGCGAGTCCTGGGGAGATAAATGGCCGGGAATAAACGGTAAGGGATAGATGGTCAGGAATAAACTGTAAGGGATAGATGGTCAGGAATAAACTGTAAGGGATAAATGGTCAGGAAAAAACTGTAAGGGATAGATGGTCAGGAAAAAACTGTAAGGGATAGATGGTCAGGAATAAACTGTAAGGGATAAATGGCCAGGAATAAACGGTAAGGGATAAATGGTCAGGAATAAACTGTAAGGGATAGATGGTCAGGAATAAACTGTAAGGGATAAATGGTCAGGAAAAAACTGTAAGGGATAGATAGTCAGGAATAAACTGTAAGGGATAGATGGTCAGGAATAAACTGTAAGGGATAAATGTCTCCGTATAGGATCCCCCAGGGAACCTAGGAGTCGTTAAACCCGGAGAGAGGGAGAGAATTCTCTCCCTCCCTCTAAAGAGTGAACAAACGGTACGGGATAAGCAGTGAAGAATAAACAGTCAGGATAAAGCTGTAATAAATAAAAGACAAGGTATGAAAGGTATGGAATAAACATTGTAACTCTAACCCTAAATCTAAACCTAACTCTAACCCTAACTCTAACCCTAATTTTAACCCTGACTGTAACCCTAACTGCAAGCCTAACTCTAACCCTAACTCTAACCCTAACTCTAAGCCTAACTCTAACTCCAACTCTAACCCTAATTCTAACCTTAACTCTAACCCTAACTCTAACCCTAACTCTAATCCTAACTCTAAGCCTAACTCTAACCCTAAGTCTAACCCTGACTCTAAACCTAACTCTAACCCTAACTCTAACCATAAATCTAACCCTAACTCTAACCCTAACTCTACCCGTAACTCTAACCCTAACTCTAACCCTAACTCTAACCTTGACTCTAACCCTACCTCTAACTCTAACTCTAACCTTCATGTTTTCCATTTGCATCATGTCCATTTCCTTGTGTTCTCTCTTCTCCCGCCTCTCTTTCTCCTCTTTCTGGATCAGCAGAGTAAAGATAATCAGAGGAAGTGAGCGGCCTGTGGATTTTGAAGTCCAACTCCTCGAACTGTGGCTTAAAGGCATTATAACTATGCCAATATGAAGCTAAGTTAAATACTTCACTGCTCCAACACACTCACAAAGGCATGAAGAACTTCTCAACTCAATGAAGAGACGCAAAGTACAATAGTATTGAGATGTTACCGGATACCAAGTAGGTTTTTTAGCATAGTTAGGACAAAGCAATACTTAGACATTGTTTTGGTCATACATAGCAAAAATGTGAACAAATTAGGACAAAGCAATACTTAGACATTGTTTTGGTCATACATAGCAAAAATGTGAACAAATTAGGACAAAGCAATACTTAGACATTGTTTTGGTCATACATAGCAAAAATGTGAACAAATTAGGACAAAGCAATACTTAGACATTGTTTTGGTCATACATAGCAAAAATGTGAACAAATTAGGACAAAGCAATACTTAGACATTGTTTTGGTCTTACATAGCAACAATGTGAACTTTTCTAAGTGTGCCTAGCAGTTCAACGATAAAGGTGTGTTAGCACTCTTTCTGAAAATTGTCTAAAATCTATTTTGGTGATTTTGCCTACTATTTTTAGAAGCACAGACAGGCCGTACAAAGTGATCTTCAACCTCGCAATTGACCCTCACAGTTCAATAGCTTAACCCGCGAAGTGACCTCTAACCTCTCTCTTGACCCCTATAGTTCAATGGCATGAGCCACTGAGTGACCTCTGACCTCTCTATTGACCCCTACAACTATAATGGCATGACCCACTGAGTGACCTCTGACCTCTCTATTGACCCCTACAACTATAATGGCATGACCCACTGAGTGACCTCTGACCTCTCTATTGACCCCTACAACTATAATGGCATGACCCACTGAGTGACCTCTGACCTCTCTATTGACCCCTACAACTATAATGGCATGACCCACTGAGTGACCTCTGACCTCTCTATTGACCCCTACAACTATAATGGCATGACCCACTGAGTGACCTCTGACCTCTCTATTGACCCCTACAACTATAATGGCATGACCCACTGAGTGACCTCTGACCTCTCTATTGACCCCTACAACTATAATGGCATGACCCACTGAGTGACCTCTGACCTCTCTATTGACCCCTACAACTATAATGGCATGACCCACTGAGTGACCTCTGACCTCTCTATTGACCCCTACAACTATAATGGCATGACCCACTGAGTGACCTCTGACCTCTCTATTGACCCCTACAACTATAATGGCATGACCCACTGAGTGACCTCTGACCTCTCTATTGACCCCTACAACTATAATGGCATGACCCACTGAGTGACCTCTGACCTCTCTATTGACCCCTACAACTATAATGGCATGACCCACTGAGTGACCTCTGACCTCTCTATTGACCCCTACAACTATAATGGCATGACCCACTGAGTGACCTCTGACCTCTCTATTGACCCCTACAACTATAATGGCATGACCCACTGAGTGACCTCTGACCTCTCTATTGACCCCTACAACTATAATGGCATGACCCACTGAGTGACCTCTGACCTGCGCATTCTCCAGGGCCTCCAGCATCTTCCTGGCGGACTCCCTCTCCTTCTGCATGAGTTCCTGCTCCATGGTCCACCTCATGTAGTCTTGCATGTTGAAAGATCCTGGTACAATATACAACAGATCATGTAGTCTTGCATGTTGAAAGATCCTGGTACAATATACAACAGATCATGTAGTCTTGCACGTTGAAAGATCCTGGTACAATATACAACAGATCATGTAGTCTTGCACGTTGAAAGATCCTGGTACAATATACAACAGATCATGTAGTCTTGCACGTTGAAAGATCCTGGTACAATCCTAACCCTTACCCTAACCCTAACCCAGCATTATAAATATGCTAATATTAAGCTAAGTGAAATACTACTCTGCTCTAACACACTCACAAACGCGTGAAGAACTTCTCAACTCAATGAAAAGACGCAAAGTACAATAGTATTGGGATGTTACCGGATTCCAAGTAGGTTTATTTTCTAGCATAATTATGAAAAAGCAATACTTAGACATTGTTTTGGTCATACATAGCAAAAATGTGGACTTTTCTAAGTGTGCCTAACAGTTCAACGATAAAGGCGTGTTAGCACTCTTTCTGAAAATTGTCTAAAATCTATTTTGGTGATTTTGCCTACTATTTTTAGAAGCACAGACAGGCCGTACAAAGTGATCTTCAACCTCGCAATTGACCCTCACAGTTCAATAGCTTAACCCGCGAAGTGACCTCTAACCTCTCTATTGACCCCTATAGTTCAATGGCATGACCCACTGAGTGACCTCTAACCTCTCTATTGTAATCTATAATGGCATGACCCACTGAGTGACCTCTAACCTCTCTATTGACCCCTATAGTTCAATGGCATGACCCACTGAGTGACCTCTAACCTCTCTATTGACCCCTATAGTTCAATGGCATGACCCACTGAGTGACCTCTGACCTCTCTATTGACCCCTACAACTATAATGGCATGACCCACTGAGTGACCTCTGACCTCTATATTGACCCCTACAACTATAATGGCATGACCCACTGAGTGACCTCTGACCTCTCTATTGACCCCTACAACTATAATGGCATGACCCACTGAGTGACCTCTAACCTCTCTATTGACCCCTACAACTATAATGGCATGAGCCACTGAGTGACCTCTAACCTCTCTATTGACCCCTATAGTTCAATGGCATGACCCACTGAGTGACCCCTGACCTGCGCATTCTCCAGGGCCTCCAGCATCTTCCTGGCGGACTCCCTCTCCTTCTGCATGAGCTCCTGCTCCATGGTCCACCTCATGTAGTCTTGCATGTTGAAAGATCCTGGTACAATATACAACAGATCATGTAGTCTTGCATGTTGAAAGATCCTGGTACAATATACAACAGATCATGTAGTCTTGCATGTTGAAAGATCCTGGTACAATATACAACAGATCATGTAGTCTTGCATGTTGAAAGATCCTGGTACAATATACAACAGATCATGTAGTCTTGCATGTTGAAAGATCCTGGTACAATATACAACAGATCATGTAGTCTTGCATGTTGAAAGATCCTGGTACAATATAGAACAGATAATGTTAAAGTTGTATCGACTGAAAGATCCTGGTACAATATAGAACAGATTATGGTTAAGTTGTATCGACTGAAAGATCCTGGTACAATATAGAACAGATTATGTTTTAGTTGTATCGACTGAAAGATCCTGGTACAATATAGAACAGATTATGTTTTAGTTGTATCGACTGAAAGATCCTGGTACAATATAGAACAGATTATGGTTAAGTTGTACCAACTGAAAGATCCTAGTACAATATAGAACAGATTATAGTTAAGTTGTACCAACTGAAAGATCCTAGTACAATATAAAACAGATTATGTTTTAGTTGTATCGACTGAAAGATCCTGGTACAATATAGAACAGATTATGTTTTAGTTGTATCGACTGAAAGATCCTGGTACAATATAGAACAGATTATATCGACTGAAAGATCCTGGTACAATATAGAACAGATTATGTTAAAGTCGTATCATCGACAAGGCCTGTGTTTTAATCAATTGGGCCGGGAAAAGAAGGGGGGGGGTCTGTGTTGCAGAATACAGTTTTTGTAATCCTGTGTGTAAGATCCTGGTACAATATAGAACAGTCTTACTACAGTCGCAAATGGATATCGTACAATTTTTGTAATCCTGTGTGTTGAACGATCCTCATGGACTATAGAACAGATGACACACGTAAGTTAAATAGATCTGAGTCGAGTCGCAGAGGTCACGTGGGCAAGTAATGAACGCTTAGATGTGAGTCCATGCCCAGGCACTGTGTATTTATTGTGAGATGTATGTGTCTTACACAGGCGTAATATTGTTATAAGTCTAAATTGCAGTTGTTTTGTAATGCTGTGTGTTGGATGACCCTAATTTAATATAGCACAGATAACACTGAAGTCGCATAGATCTGAGTAAATCATGTAGTCTTGCATGTTGAAAGATCCTGGTACAATATACAACAGATCATGTAGTCTTGCATGTTGAAAGATCCTGGTACAATATACAACAGATCATGTAGTCTTGCATGTTGAAAGATCCTGGTACAATATACAACAGATCATGTAGTCTTGCATGTTGAAAGATCCTGGTACAATATACAACAGATCATGTAGTCTTGCATGTTGAAAGATCCTGGTACAATATACAACAGATTATGTTTAAGTTGTATCGACTGAAAGATCCTGGTACAATATACAACAGATCATGTAGTCTTGCATGTTGAAAGATCCTGGTACAATATACAACAGATCATGTTAGTTGCATCGACTGAAAGATCCTGGTACAATATACAACAGATCATGTAGTCTTGCATGTTGAAAGATGCTAGTACAATATATAACAGATTATCTTGCATGTTGAAAGATCCTGGTACAATATAGAACAGATTATGGTTAAGTTGTATCGACTGAAAGATCCTGGTACAATATAGAACAGATTATGTTAAAGTTGTATCGACTGAAAGATCCTAGTACAATATAGAACAGATTATGTTAAAGTTGTATCGACTGAACGATCCTAGTACAATATAAAACAGATTATGTTAAAGTTTTATCGACTGAACGATCCTAGTACAATATAAAACAGATTATGTTAAAGTTTTATCGACTGAAAGATCCTAGTACAATATAGAACAGATTATAGTTAAGTTGTACCAACTGAAAGATCCTAGTACAATATAAAACAGATTATGTTAAAGTTGTATCGACTGAAAGATCCTGGTACAATATAGAACAGATTATATTAAAGTTGTATCGACTGAAAGATCCTGGTACAATATAGAACAGATTATGTTAAAGTTGTATCGACTGAAAGATCCTGGTACAATATAGAACAAGTTATGGTTAAGTTGTATCGACTGAAAGATCCTGGTACAATATAGAACAGATTATATCGACTGAAAGATCCTGGTACAATATAGAACAGATTATGTAAAGTTGTATCACCGACAACGCCTGTGTTTTAATCAATTGGGCCGGAAAGGAGCGGGGGGGGGTCTGTGTTGCAGAGTACAGTTTTTGTAATCCTGTGTGTTGAACGATCCTCATGGACTATAGAACAGATGACACACTTAAGTCGAATAGATACTGAGTCGAGTCGCAGAGGTCACGTGGGCAAGTAATGAACGCTTAGATGTGAGTCAATGCCCAGGCACTGTGTATTCATTGTGAGATGTATGTGTCTTACACAGGCGTAATATTGTTATAAGTCTAAATTGCAGTTGTTTTGTAATGCTGTGTGTTGGATGACCCTAATTTAACATGGAACAGATAACACTTAAGTCGCATAGATCTGAGTAATAGTAAGACTGTGTATTCATTGTGAGTTGTGTCTGTATTACACAGTCCTAATATGGTCATAAGCTAAAACTGTGTAAGTCTGCATGCTGACTGACCATGGTCGAATATAGAAGAGATAACATTCGAGTCTCATAGATCTGAGTCATTGTGGGTCTGTGTCTTGTGGTACAGCTCTCTACGGGAACATCCAGGAAACCAGAGGGACTACAAAAACTAATCTAAACATTGGAGCTGCGTCTGTATGATTCAGCTTGAATAGGCCCGTAAGTTGAAATTGTACATATAATGGGTAGAATTCACAAACAAGACGTAGCTTACGTCTCGTCGTAACAATAAACATAAGAAGGCTTACAGCGAGACGTAAGCTACGTCATGTTTGTGCATTCTACCCCTAGTGATCAACGATCCGGATTAAATTATGAAGTCAACAATCGTTCAGTATAATAAGTCTAAAACAGTGCATGTACCTTAATTTTGAGTCTATTGGGCATGACATAACTGGACACTTACCACTTCCGCTTCCGGATTGGCCTCCTCCGCTAACCCCGCCGCCAAGGTCAATTGTGACTGGTAGAGGAAAGTTAAAATGGTCATACAAATGAGGCTTTTGCCAGAAACTAAAACACTTGGTACCAAAGAAATAGCGAAGAACATGAATAAGACGAAGGTACATATAATAAACCAAGACACACACTAGATTAGTGAGCAAGTAAACTCTAGAAAGTGTAAACCCACATTGTTTTGTACTTGGCATCTGAGGAACCACGAACAATGTTCATTCACAAATTTAATTGTGGATAGGCCAAGATTGTTTTTAATTTAACCCCCCCCCCCCTCCCCCCTCCGTTTTTCTTTTATTTCGAAATTTTAATTATTGTATCTCCGCATACTCGGTGTTGTCTCTCTCTCTCTCTCTCTCTCTCTCTCTCACACACACACACACACACTCACTTACTCTCCCTCTCTCTAACGCCGAAGTTATCTCTCTCCCTCTCCTTCTCTCTCTCTCTAATATCGAAGTTATCACTCTCCCCTCTCTCCCCCTCTCTCTCCCTCTCTCTCCCTCTCATCCCCCCTCTCTCTCTCTCTCTCTCTCTCTCTCTCTCCCTCTCTCCCCCCCCTTCCCCACATACTGTCACAAGTCCTTCTCTCCACCGTGTCGGCAATGGTGCTCAGCACATCAAAGTTCTCCACCCGGAACACGTTGCTCGAGTTGGCAGAGATCTTGCGCAGTTCATCGGGGTCGACGTCATTTCCGATTCCAATGGCAACAATCATGGCGCCCATCTTCCTAACTTCGTTTGCCTGAGGAAAAAACAAACGAAAAAAGCCATGTATTAATTTGTTAAAAGTCAAAATGCTATTTTTTTTTCATTTTAACCAAACAGAACGAAAAAAAATATATTTTAGAAACATAGTTCGCATATTTTCCCTTTCATATTAATCATGTTGGTAAACGACGCAAATTTCACACAAAAAAAGCTCAACCAACTAACCAACCAACCAACCAACCAACACACCAAACCCTAACCCTAACCCTAACCCTAACCATGACAGTATTGGTAGCTTAAAAAGCGACTGTCTACCACCAACTAACTGATACAGTAATAAACCAACGAATCAACCAACCAACCAACCACCTAACGTACCAACCAATCTGATAACCATATCAGCAATGCCACCAACAACCAACGAATCAACCAACTAACTAACCAACCCACCAACCAACCAACCAACCAATCAACCAATCGACCAACGGACCAACACGCAACCAACTAACTAACCAACCCACCAACCAACCACCCAACCAATCAACCAACCGACCAACGGACCAACACGCAACCAACTAACTAACCAACCCACCAACCAACCAACCAACCAACCAACCAACCGACCAACGGACCAACACGAAACCAACTTACCAACCAATCAACCAACCCACCATCACCAAACCAATCAACTAACTAGGCAACCAGCATACCAACCAATCAAGCAACCCACCATCACCAAACCAATCAACTAACTAGGCAACCAGCATACCAACCAATCAACCAACCCACCATCACCAAACCAATCAACTAACTAGGCAACCAGCATACCAACCAATCAAGCAACCCACCATCACCAAACCAATCAACTAACTAGGCAACCAGCATACCAACCAATCAACCAACCCACCATCACCAAACCAATCAACTAACTAGGCAACCAGCATACCAACCAATCAACCCAAGCAACTAACTAGGCAACCAGCATACCAACCAATCAACCAACCCACCATCACCAACCCAAGCAACTAACTAGGCAACCAGCATACCAACCAATCAACCAACCCACCATCACCAAACCAATCAACTAACTAGGCAACCAGCATACCAACCAATCAACCAACCCACCATCACCAAACCAATCAACTAACTAGGCAACCAGCATACCAACCAACACTAACTCGACTATAGTGAAGCTTAAATCTCACCATGTTCTCCGTCTCCGTGGGTTGGTTGGACCGTCCGTCTGTGATCACCATGACGATCTTGATGGCTCCGAACCGCCCGCCTTTCTCGGACCTGTGTCGAGGTGGGAGAGATATAAAAATGTATCCAAAAAGGAATCAAGAGCACAACACTAAAGAGTACACCTCCTCAGTTGCGAGGTGGGAGAGATAAAGGGGGAACATCTACAGTGGTAAGTGCAACGCCGATATAATATATTATTCTTAGGCTCCAGTATAATCGCCGATATAATATATTATTCTTAGGCTCCGGTATAATTGCGTTTTTTTAAAAAGTGAAATTTTTATGAATGTTACTGTAAAATTAATGTGTGTGTGTATGTGGTGGTGGGAGGGGGGGGGGGTGAAGGTTGGGGCTTATCCAAGTTGAAATGTTTATAGAATGGAAGAGGGGTAATCACATTGTCACTTGTAACATAAAATGTATCACTATGATAAAAAATTATGTGGGAAGAATTGAACACGATGTAGTAGGACAAACATTGTCTAGATTACTGAGCTTAAGTAGTGACGTGTGTTTCTGTTGAGTTCGAGCTGGGTAAATTGGTAGAGCTTTGTTCTCCAGATCGGAAGGTCTGCAGTTCGAATCCTACGACAATAAAAAATTTATTATGTCCGCTTTCATCCCCTACTGGTTGGATCTGTGTCAGTTTAGTTTGATTGGCAGAGACAGGAGTCCAGGTCTTTGCGCCCTGTCTCGTGTATGGAAGCACGTAAAACTGTCAGATGTCAGTCTTGGGGCTTGTTTACATAAGAGCCTATAGATTGAGATTGGACCTTACTCAACAAAAAACCCCATAAAAAACAACAACAACAGCAACAACAACAACAACAACAACAACAACAGCAACAACAACAACAACAACAACAACAACAACAACAACAACAACAACAACAACAACAACAACAACAACAGCTTTTTGCCGTGTGGTCCCACCTGAATGAGTTTCTGAGTGAGTACTCCAGAGCTTTGTGCGTGTCCGTGTTCTCGCCCATGAACGGGATGGCTCTGATCGCCTGCACGCATAAATAGAAGATAAATAGGAGATAAAGAGGAGATAAATAGTAGATAACAAGGAAAAAAAGATAAATACAAAATATATTGAAGATATGTTGAAGATATATTGAAGATAGATAAAATGTATCATAAGATATATCGGAGATAATTTCAAGACACATAAGAGATAAATTGAAGACGAATCGACTGGTGATAAAAAGGAGATATAATTATACGAGCTTTATAGAAGATAAATAGAAGAAAGATGTTAAGCGATCCGATATAAAAAGCTGTCACGTACTTCTCTTTAAAATGCTTGAACTTTTCATAGCATGCCCTTACTAATGCTCTAGACCCCCCCCCCCCACACACACACACACATACACACACCACATACGCCATCACTGTGTACTGTACTGGCTGACCCCTGCTTGACCGGTGTATTGTTGTCTCACGTTGTAGAGCTCTACTCCTGTTACTTGCGCACATGCATCATTCTACTGCTAGGTCCTTAGCAATGAGTAGGTGTACTCTTAAGTGTTGTGCTCTTGATTCCTTTTTGGATACATTTCTATTGTTGTGGAGCTCTGCAAGGTTTACAGACGAAAACGATACCGGTTATAACCGGTTGTACTCACATCTCTGAGCTGTTGCTGGGTACGGAACCGGTTCAGAGGGAACTCCTCCTTCACCGACTGGGAGAAACTCACAACGCTGAACTGCGGAGAGAAGAGAGAGGGAGAGGGTGAGTTAGGGAGAAAGGGTGGGTCACAACGCTGAACTGTGGGGAGAAGCGAGAGGGAGAGGGTGAGTTAGAGGGAGGGTAGGTGGTTGGAGAGGTAAAGGGAGAAACTCACAACGCTGAACTGTGGGGAGAAGGGAGAGGGAGAGGGAGTTAGAGGGAGGAAGGGTGGGTGGTTGGGGAGTTAGAGGGAGAAAGGGTGGGTGGTTGGAGAGGGAAAGGGAGAAACTCACAAAGCTGGGAGAGAAGGGAGAGGGAGAGGGTGGGTTAGAGGGAGGAAGGGAGGGTGGTTGGAGATTTAGAGGGAGACAGGAGGGTGGTTGGAGAGGTAAAGTCAAATCTATCATTCTATTTATCTTTTTGTCTACCTATTTATCGACCCTTCTGTCCTTCTGTCCATCTATATTCTTCTACCTATTTACCTATATATTTATCTTTCTAACCTTGGGGTTGTACATCGGATTCCGATGCAAGGGGTTCGTGGCTCAAGCCCTGGTTGGGTTGATGTCAGTTTGATATGGCTGGCTGAAACAGGAGTCATGGTATCTTCGCCCTAACTCGTGTGTGACAGCACAGAAAATTGTAAGATGCCAGTCTTGAATATAGCATAGTGCTGACGTTGGACTCAACTCAACTCAACCTATCTACCTATCTACCTATCTATCTACAAGGCGATCCTTGTCTTGGCCCCAGGCATGAATCACTCACCTGGTAGCCGGAGCGGGCTTGACCCCAGGTATGAATCACTCACCTGGTAGCCGGAGCGGGCTTGACCCCAGGCATGAATCACTCACCTGGTAGCCGGAGCGGGCTTGACCCCAGGCATGAATCACTCACCTGGTAGCCGGAGCGGGCTTGGCCGTTGGACAGCTGGAAGCTGCTGACGACTCGGGAGACAAAGTCCAGCTGCTTGCGGTAGTTCTCCTCGCCGATGGAGCCAGAGGAGTCCAGAAGGATGACCACATCAGCGAATCCCTGGCAACCGGCTACAGAGGGGTGGTAGAGGGGTGGTAGAAGGTGGTATAATATATATATTATATATATATATATATATATTAGAGAGAGAGATAGAGAGAGAGATAGAGGGAGAGAGATCTATGTTGTGTGTCATAAGGCAATGTGTCATACGACGGTTTTATGGTTTTGGGATGTCTATGTGATGGTATACTTTCAAAGATAACGAATGCAGCATAAAAATAGAACAGTGACTGCAGTAACAGCAGCAGCAAAACAACAACAACAACAAGAACAACAACAACAACAACAAACTTACTGCTGGGTTGTTGTGGTTGTTGCGGCTGCTGTGGGTTTTGATGACCTGTGGATGGAAAATGAAAATTGTTATAATTTTTGTTGTATGTTATATGTCGGTAAAACATATTGGAATAAAGAGCCATTCCCAAATGCATCAGACAAAGATAACTGAAAAAAATGTTGGGCATTTAACCGAGGCACGAGCAAATGAAAGAGAGAATGAAAGAGAGAATGAAAGAGAGAATGAAAGAGAGAATGAAGGAGCTAAGGGAAAACACGCCCAAATAAAGAAACAGCCTGTTCCTTTCCCTTACTGTTATTTATATGTACCTCATTCTTTCTTCCTTTTCCCTCTCGCCTTCTTTCATTATTTCTTTGTTATCCCTCTCTTTATCATTCCATGATTGATCCTTTCAGTTTCATAGTCTCTTTTATTTTCTATGCCCATCTTTTAAAATACTTTCTCTCTCTCTCGTTCTCTCTCTCTCTCTCTCTCTCTCTCTCTCTCTCTCTCTCTCTCTCTCTAAGTGCCTATGTATCTGTCTGTATGTCTATCCAATGTCCTCTCTTCCTCTGCCCCACTCTCCCCTGCTCGTTTTTCTCCATCTCTCCCTCTCTCTCCCTTCAGGGGGGCACGGTGGCCTTGGGGTAGAACATCAGCTTCCGACGCAAAAGGTCCGGATTGGAGCCCTAGCGATTTCGCTCCCTACTGGTTGGGTCAGTTTCAGTTTAATGTAACTGATTGAGACAAGAGTCATAACATTCCCGCCCTGTATCTTGTGTAGCAGCACAAAAAAGTGTCAGACGTCAGCCTTGGGGTCCGTCCACAATATAATCTATATAGTGCTGAAGTTGGACGTTAAACCAACCCAACAACTCAACCCTCCCTTCACCCGGCCCCTCTCTCACCCCATCCTCCCCATCCGTTTTGCTGGGGCCAGTTCGCCATGCCCATCTGCTGCTGCCACATCATCTGCATCATCATTTGTTGCTGTTCCTTGCTCATCTGGCCCATGTTGCCTCCCATGTTGCCTCCCATGCTGCCTCCCATGCTGCCTCCCATGCTGCCTCCCATGTTGCCTCCCATGCTGCCTCCCATGTTGCCTCCCGTGTTGCCTCCCGTGTTGCCTTGGCCCATGGCCATGCCCCAGTTGAGGCCCTGCTGCTCGCAGACGTTGCACGCCAGCGCCACTGGCAGGATCAGCAGAAGTGAGCTCAGACCGATGCGCGCCATCTTGGATTGTCTGTAACGGAAGAGAAAGTAAAACTAGGCGTAATTCTTGGGCGTATAAAGAAACTATTTACTTGTATATGTATGAAGTAAAGTGTGTCCCAGTCTAGATTTTCTGAGAAAAAGTAAAGGTATTGAAAACATTGGGTGTATAAAGAAACTATTTACATGTATATGTATGAAGTAAAGTTTGTCCCATCTTGAATTTTCTGAGAAAAAGTAAAGGTATTGAAAACATACTGGCGTATAAATAGAATATTATTTTATAGCTCTATCCATGAAATAAAGTTTGACCCATCTTTGATTGTCTGAAACGAAAGGGAGAAAAAGAACATGACACACAAATGGGCGTATA
Source organism: Elysia chlorotica (assembly GCA_003991915.1). Lineage (NCBI taxonomy): Eukaryota > Metazoa > Mollusca > Gastropoda > Plakobranchidae > Elysia > Elysia chlorotica. The sequence continues at coordinate 35,551 of RQTK01001664.1, forward strand.
TAGAGATTATTTACATGTCAGCGCATGAAGTAAAGTTTGTCCCATATTGGATTGTCTGAAACGAACGGAAAAGTAAACCCTGAGAGTGTTAAACATACTTTACTTCCGCCGTGACTGAACAGCAGTCGTGGTACGACGACATAAAACAGTGGACAGGGACCCAGCTACATAACCACTACAGATTGACGCAAGACCGTTAGACTTGGAAATCTATGACACGCCGACCATAGATCAGGACGGCATCATGACATGACATGAAGTTCTGTTGCGTCCTCGGTAACAGGGACAGCTGAACTTTATGTAAACTCTTTTTACGTCAAATCTATTCTTTTTCTTTGGTCCATCTTGTTCCAGTGTTCCACATGTTTGAATAAAATTACAGTATTGATAAGGTTTGGACACTCTTGATAAAGGCCAATGTGTGGACAATGTCGAATGGCGCTTTCTAATCGCTGATTGGCTCCGTAAGTGTAGGATAGATCTATGATTGGACGCGGGTGGACATCTCCTTACGTCTGGCTATCGCAATGCTACTAGTGCCTCTAGGATAGGGCTGGCTATACTTGGACACGGCTGCAGGTTCTTTATTAATCTTTACTTTCCGTCCTTGATTTCGCTATGGACAGGTTATCACAAGACCTCTAGTGGGCCCAGCAAAACACACAGGCCGTGCCCTCCAGAGTGGACAGAGCAAACACGGATAACCCGACTGACCGGCTGTCCCCTGTGTTCCGGTATCGCCACAGACAACACCCCTGACCAGTCCGGCAAGGAAAATACAGGGGGGGAGGGGGGGGGGGTTGAAGTGGCACATGTGGTAGAGCATTGGTCTCCGAATCGGGAGATATCTGATTCGAAACTCACAATCGGGAAAGAAGTGATTTGTAAGATTTCGACTACTACTGGTTGTGTAGGTGTTGGTATAATGTGACCGACTGGTCTACCCGCACTGTCTGTCTTTGGCAGCACGTAAAATCTGTTTTGGGACTCGTTCACGAGATAGCTTTTCTGTTGACGTTGGAAGTGAAAAACAACCAACCAATGCGAGATTCATATGCCACAGGAAGGTCCGTGGTTCCAGTCCCTTATTAGTGGCCTCGATTTTCTTTAATAGTTGCGTCGATGCAGTGCCTAGGTGGACAGATCAAAAGTCCTGGGTGTTCTGCTCTTGTGTCCCGTCGCCGTATAGGACTTTGATTTAGACTAAGGAGAAGTTAGACTGCTATAGGGCTTTGCGTTCCCCTAACAAAGTTCTAAATAGTTATTACAGTGTTCTTACAATATTGAATAAAGAAGATTATATTTTTTTTCATAAAACTTTTAGGCAATGGTAATATCTTAGATCCCAAAACTGACTTCCCCACCCTTTTAGAAAAACAACAACAAAACCAAATGACTAAAATGGAAAATAAAAAGTAAACTAAATGACTAAAATGGAAAATAAAAAGTTTCAAAACTAAATTCCGCAATGCGAAGTATAATAACTGAATGCAGCCTGAGATTAAACATGGGATTCTATCGCCACTCCTTAACCAATGACGTCAGACATGAAGGTCAAGACGGGATTGGTTCTCTCCGCGCATTGCGGACACACGTGAACCTGCGGCCAAAAAAAAAAAGAAACTCTCGGCAAACCACTCCAACCCTGCCTAAGAGAATACATCATTTGCGATGATTGGACCCATGGCAAAGGCGAGGACGATTGGATAAGGGAATCTACACCGGCGTCCAATCATAGCTCTATATCTAGACTTGAGGAACCAATGAGCGATCAGAAAATCCCATACCTAAAGGGACGTGATTACGTAATCCAAGTTCGTGTGTCACGCAAAGTCTATAATGACGAGAACTGTTTAACTTTCTGTCCAGTCCCTTACCTGTTCCTAGCGGCCTCGCTCAGGCTAACATTGTTTGCTCACGGGAGGGTAGGGTTAATTATCATATTATGGTTTCTTTTCTCCTTTGGCCATTTTTTTTCTACCCCGCTGTAAAATAAGTATGAAGTTACACAACCCGCAAACCGGTTTTAATAATTTTCCACAGTCATGGGGACAAGTCAAGGGGCTGAGTTGGTTTAACGTCCAAAATCAGGCTATATGTGTAGGCTATATTGTGGACGGGTCACAAGACTGACGTCTGACAATTTAATGTGCTGCCACACGCGAGACAGGGCGGGGATACCATGAATCCTGTCTCAGCAAGTCACATTAGAACTACAATGACCAAACCAGTGGGAGGCGAAATCGCCAGAGCTCGAACCACGGACCTCCTTCGTTGGAATGTGGTGCTTCAACCAGGGCTACCGCACCCCCCGGGACAAGGCAAGATTCAAGATTCAAAATTACTTTATTGTCCATGAACATGACCTTCTCTTTGGTTCACTCTGCTAGAGCAACATGTACACACGTTGACAATACATTTTCAAACAGGGGGACACAGTGGTAGCTGAATTAGCTACCCCGGTAGTTCTCTGAGTTGAGACCGAGATTTCGGCGGTTCGAATCTCACTTGGTGGCGTTGTCACAGTATAAGACTCTTCGAAAATCTCAGGGAACGTAAAAATAATGAAAGATACCTTTTCCATCCCAAAACTACAACAACAACAACAACAACAACAACAACAACAACAACAACAACAACAAAAGAGCCATTAAGACAGGATAAAACGCCTTACTACGCGGTTATGATATCTGGTAGATCTAAATCTGTACACCATGTAATGTGGTTAGTTAAAGTAAAGCAGCGTTTGCTTCTCTGTAATTTCTTCCCGCAACCCCGGTGACTCATTCGGTTAGTGCGTTGGATTGAAAATGGGAAGTCGCTGGTTTGAATCTCAGTACGTGCGCCCATCTCCATTTAGAGCTGTTTGTGAAACTTAGAGGACTCAAAGCTATGCAAACAAATGCTTTTATTTATTTCTTTTCCGCTTTTTGTAGATTCCTTTTAATTTATCCTCAATGTGCCCTATGATAATGCATCATGTTCTTTGAATAAACTTTATGCATGAGAAGACCGTATCGGTATAAAGAACCATTTTAGAATTAAAGAAAAACGTTATTTAGGACAATGAAGTCAACATTAGAATTATTCTTTATCTTTACGTAATAAAATGTTTATAAAAGGCAGTATTAGAATTTTAGATCGGCTACTCTCTGAGTGTGAAGTATATTTTTATGTGCTGACCAATATTAAAATTAAATATTATCTTCACGTATGAAGCATTTTGGTATAAACAGCAAAAGCAATTGAAGATAACATTTATGTATGGAGTGTGTTTTTGATACATAAACCAAAAATCAAAGAACGAAATCTAATAGATAAGATATCAAGTGAAGTAAGGTGTGAACACTTACCCCAGGAAACTTCTCGGACAACTCGCAGTGGTCAGTCTGTCCACTCGCCACAGGACTTTATACCACGGGCGTGGCCAGAGAGAGAGAGAGAGAGAGAGAGAGAGAGAGAGAGAGAGAGAGAGAGAGGGAGAGAGGTGGGGTGGGAGAAAATTGACTCAGCACGGGCTGTTTACAGGAGGCGAGCGGGAACAGGGTGCTTTTACAGCGGCCTCTGGTGCTTTCTCGGGTTCAGTTGAGTTGGTTCAAGGTCCAACATCAGTAAATTTGTAGGCTTTATTGTGGACGGGCCTCAAGACTGATGTCTGACAATGTTATGTGCTGCCACACACGAGAAAACGCGGGGATACCATGACTCCTGTCTCAGTCGGTCATATTATCCTGACAACGACCCAACCAGTCACAGGGGACGAATTTAATCGGACAAAATAAATCTGCCGATCGTAGGATTCGAACCTCGGATCTTTCGATCTAGAGACCAACGCTCTATCATTTGAGGCAGTTCGCTCCTCTGCTTCTCGGTTGCCAGACGTTAATCTTGGAACCCCTTCGCGATATATCTTAGTTTCTGACGTTAGGGAGCGGGTTTCTGTCGGAGATTAGGTTTTTTTCTTGGCGTCCAACGTCAGCACTATAGAGGCTGTTCATGTATTGTGGATGGGTCGCAAGACTAAAGTCTGACAACCCTGTTTACTGACCCCGCAGGGACTGTTTGCAGGGGTAGCGGATACTGGTGTGTTTTTCCAGTAGTCTCTGTTGTTTTCTTGGTTGTCGGGCGTAATCCATTTACACATACAGAGTAAAGCCATAGTTCTAGATTCCAAACACATGTGCCTGGACATAAGCCTAATGGCTGAGGGCGAGAAATTGATGGTAGGTTGCCCAGTAAAAAGTTTAAATTTACAAGACAATCATAGACTTGTGACCCATTTGCGATATAGCTTCGTTGTTGACGTTAGGGAGCGGGTTAAGTTTGAGTTTGAGTTTGGTTGCCTGGCGTCCAACGTCAGCACTATATTTTCTTTATTGTGGACGGATCACGAGGCTGATGTCTGACAATTTTAAGTGATTCCACCCAGAGATAGAGCTGGCATACAGGACTACCGTCACAGCCGGTAACATTGTTCTGATAGCGACTGGGTGAGCGGATGGTGGTGCTTTATCAGCAATCTCTTTCCAGCGACAGAATCTAGGCCATGTTATAGTGAATGGGTTCCAAGAGTTTTCCATTAGGTGGGTGTGTATTAATGCGCGACTCAGAATCCCTTCATGGAAATGCGCTTTGGCATTCTCAATTTAAAAAAAAAAGAAAGTAAAGTCAGAGGAAAGTGGGCTGTATTATATAACTGTTGGAACAGTTAGAGAGTTTACAATGTTGCTGCAGGTTGATAAGGCTAAAAATATATTATTGCATTGTATAGATCTAACTTCTCAAACTGTACACAATAAATCACCACCACCCTTGTTAATCAATGGTTTTTGTGAGAGAAAGAGTGAGGGGGAGAGAAAGAGAGAGAGAGAGAGAGAGAGAGAGAGAGAGAGAGAGAGGAACAAAGAGAGACAAAGAGAGATACCTAGAGAGCAGTAGTGGGACAGATCTAGACTGACAGAGACACAAACAGAGAGGATCACGCACTTGTGTAAACTCAGCAATCAGACACTAAAATGTTTGTGTGTTGGCTTTACACCTCTGTCCCACATTTAGCGACAATATTTACTCAGGCAAGCGGGACTGCCTCTGTCTTGGTCTACGTAGGAATCGAGACAGATCCTAACCAAAGACAGAAGTCATGCACCGAGCCACATGTTCTTTATGGGTGTTGAGTTTAGTTGGTTGTTTCACATTCATCGCCAGCACTATATAGGCTATATTGTAGACGGGCCCCAAGACTGACGTCTGACAATATAACGTGCTGCCACACACGGGACAGGGCTGGGAGATCTGGACTCTTGTCTCCGACGTGTTAAACTGACACCGACCCAATCAGTAGAGGACGACATTGGACAAATACATTCTTGATAGATCGTGAGATTCGAACCGCGGACCTTCCGACCTGGAGGCCAAAGCTCTGCCACTTGAGCGAATTCTTCCCGCCAAGAATCGAGTCACATTCTGTTTAAACACAATACTCATTGATCTTACTATAATTTTATGTAGAAAGGGGATTTGGCGCCAATGGTAGAGCATTGGATTGACAATTAGGAGCTAGGCCTACCCGGTTCGAACTCACGATTGGGCAAAGCTATCTGTCGGATTTTATCTTCTAGTGGTTGGGTCGATGTCAGTATAATGTGACTGGCCCTGACAGGAGTCATGGTATCTTCACCTTATAATTTATAGGCCCATATATACAAAAATAATAATGGAGGAAAAAAAAGAGAAAAGACTATAGGCAAGATATGGACACGGTAGATTCTATCCCAATTTCTGATACAGATCTATCTTATGGTCCACCTGTTTAAAAGCGAGAAGGGGTCGGTGAATGCTGGCACTGATTAGCGTTAAAAGCGTTGGTATTTTGGGTCAGTTCAGCTCGTCAGCTGGTCAGCTTTATCAAGAAGGAAAATTATTTGATTTGCTGAATCACACTGTGGCAAGGTCCACAAGAAACCGGTTATGCCACTCTCTCAGTTTACCAAGAGGGGTACGGAGGGAGAAAGCTTTAGGCAAAGAGCATATGCATACATGAAGGGATATTAAATTTCGTGGGGAGGGACTGGTGGCATTGGTGTTAGAGTGTTGGGCTTCTTTTCAGACGATCCTTGGTTCTATCCATCCGACGATCGGGTGAATATATTTGTAGGAGTCCAACCCCTAATTGTTGGAGATATGTCAGAAAATTTATCAGATTTCATCTAAGGACCCGTCTTCGAGATAAGCTAGTCACTGACAATGGATGTTGAAACCATTATCTCAGTCGGTAGCTACTGCCATAATTATGATTAAGTGTGTGCATGCGATCTGACCAGACTTAAACTCGCAATCCTTTGGTTTCAAGCCAGACACCCTATGGATCAACCCTGTTCGGTATACACTATGACAAGAGAAATTTTACAAACATTAGAACGAGGGCAACAAAATCCTGGAAATTGACTTGGATAAAACAGGTGGCAGGTTCGGATAGTCGGGCGTCTAAATGGTACTACCTTAAGTATGTAAAACCAGTGTACATTGTTCTTACTTTTATAAGGCCATTGCGCAATGTAACATAGGCATACTGCCCCAGGTGGGGCCTATCTAGCTGGGGTCAAGTGAGCGACGAGTGACCTCGAGTATATCTGACCACTAGTGAGGGACCCAGCTCGGACACAGCCCACCCGATTGACCAGTCCGGCAGGTCACGGGGAACAGGAATCGTCGCCTCCCCCCC
>RQTK01001664.1:42373-58010 GCA_003991915.1 Elysia chlorotica
ATCTATCTACCTTGAATCTCGCTCTTTCTGTCTGTCTGTCTCTCTCTGTCTCACACACTCACTCTGTTTCACTCACTCTTTCTCTATCTGTATGTCTGTCTATTTCTATCTCCTCTTAGTCTCTTCGTCTCTCTATTTGCCTCTCTGATTGCCCTTTCTTTCCTTTTTCCCTCTGTTATTTCTCCCTCCCTCCCTCTCTCCCTTTCCCTATCCTCCCTCCTCCTTTCCCTCTTTTTTATCTCTTTCACCCTCTTTCTCTCTCTCATCTCCCTCCCTCTCTTCACTTTACCTTCTCTCCCATTGATTTGTATTGATCATCTCCCCTCCCCCTCCCCCTTCCTTCTATTGTTATTTCAAGAACTGACGAGATTACCCGCTTGACTGGTTAGCCAAAAAGGCGGCGCTTGAATCAGGTATGATTACTTAAATGTCTTTCCCCCCCCTCCCTCTCTGTCTCTCTGTCTCTCTCTCTTTGTCTCTCTCTGTGTCTCTCTCTCTCTCTCTCTCTCTCTCTCTCTCTCTCTCTCTCTCTCTCTCTCTCTCTCTCTCTCTCTCTCTCTCTCTCTCTCTCTCTCTCTCTCCCCTCTCTCTCTCTCTCTCTCTCTCTCTCTCTCTCTCTCTCTCTCTCTCTCTCTCTCTCTCTCTCTATGACACTCAGGGTTAAGATATGGGTCTTCCCCGTTCCCTGCCCTCTATACTGGGTGGGCGTATGAATGGTATGTTGGCACGTGAAAATAAGGGAGAAAAAAAAGGGGGGGGGGTTGGACTAATAATTCCTATTTTAAAATGTTACACTAGGTAATGAATATCAAAAGAAAAACAACAAAGAAGCAAAAATTAAAAAATAAAATGGAACAAGGATTACATCATCACCACAATGAAAAAGCATCTGCGACGCACAAAATTATTATAAAGCAAAAAATTCGCACCAATCTACTAATTCTTGTTCTTTGGCTTCACCCCTTCTTGGTTCAAGGCTTTAAAAACAATAATTTATCAGGGTTTTTTTTGTTTTTTGTTTGTTTTTGTTTTGTTTTTATTTAGTATGAAAATCACTGCCGTTACAAGGTTCCAGTGGCCTAAAATAATATAGCAAACAATACATTAAACTGAAGGGAATTCAGATGAAATGTGTTCCCTCGTTGTATTGTTGATTAGATACTGGTATCTAGTTTAATGTAGATCTAGAAGTATAGTGCATGTAGTAAGTAAACACTAATTGATTGATGCCTTGCCACTGTTAGTCGTGTTTAATGAGCTACGTTTTCAACGTAGATCTGTTGAGGAACTCTCCTGCAATAAGAGATTTAATGGGACAACTCTCTGCAGTCTGCACTCTGCTCTCTGTAGCCTTCTGCCTTCACCGTCCAACGAGCTTTCAATCGAAAAGATTTTGATCTGCACTGCAGCCTGTAGCACGGTTAAAAACTTCCGAAAGTTATCGAAGTTTGTGAAATAGCTAGATTCTAGATATAGTGCTGATCTAGGTTTAAAGATCTGGTTTAATAATTTATAGTAGGTAATGTATTAGATCTAGATTTTCTAGATCTATCCTTTTCATTTAACTTACGACTAAAAATATTATTGTAGATCATCTAAATGTAGCTTTTATAGATCTAGTTTATGAACGCATTGTGCCGAAGAAATAGTTTTAAAATTAAATATTCTTTTGGGGTGAACCGGCTCAAGTGGTAGAGTCTAGATCGTAGGTCCGCAGGTCGAGTGCCACGATTGGCAGATTTATTTATCAGATTTCGTTCCCTGTAACTGGTTGGGTCGATGTCATGGTGTCCCCACCTTGTCTTGTGTGTTGCAGCACTTAAAATTTCCAGACGTCAATTTTGGATCCATCCATAATATAGGTTTATAGGGCTGACGTTAAACGTTTTAATTTAAACCAACTAAACTCAACTCAATTTTCTTGTTATTTCCCTTCGGAAATAAAATTCTAAGAGGCAGAAAATCATCATTTTTGTTTTTGAATACATATTTGTGCTCCCAGACATGTTTTTGCTAGCTTCCCTCCTCAGGGACACAAGGCACTTGCCACGTCTTTTTCACATTATGGTACGAAAACTAAAACCTTTCTTGCTGATTCAAAAAATATAAAACGGTAAAACTAAAACAACGGCACATGAAGACAAATCCTTATTTTACTATTTCATTGATTTTATCATTTTATCAAATGTGTTTACAATAGTTATTTATGATTTCCGTTAATATGCTTTACTAAAGGTTGCATAAAAGTGTTATCTATTTTAACACTAACAAAAAACAACCTATGTGAATATGTGTTACAATGAATTTTACTACCAATATCAGGATAGTACTCTTTCCACTTTCCACAACTATACAGCCAACAGCCTAAACTTGGTGACTTATAGAATATACTTCATAGTTTACTGCTTATAGAAGGTCTCAAAACAGCAATCATGAAGAGCAACACCACATATGAAGCATCGCTGCCTCGCCTTCATTCCACAGCAAGCACATCAAGATTGTTTCTCTGTTCGTTCTATCCAATGATCAATGAGATCGGGGAAAGGGGGAGGGAGGGGTTGCGGCAATTTGCCCAGTGTTGGATACTTCCTGCCTTACGAAACCGTCTTTAGCTTTACTAGTTTACTGTTACAGAACACCAGCTATCATACAGAATCAAAGTCAATATGGATTCTAAAAATATCAATTTCTGGAGGGTCAGTAAAGAATTTCTCACTCTAGAAAATCATTTGATAGATTTATACTCGAAGCAATGGAGGATATATACACTCTTTCAAGCAGGGCCTGTGTAACAAGTTTGTTTAGCCAATAGATCTAGATATAAAAAGTTATTTGCTTTCACTTTCAGGAAATACGTTATCTAAGAACTATGGAGAACACTGTGAAAATGCAGAAATGGCCCAAAGTTTTCCTGTTTGGAGACTCCCTAACACAAGTAGGTTTTTTTTGGTGCAGCAGAAACCTTAATTGTTAAGCAGAAAGCTGACTATTCATCTTATTTATGTACCAAACGCTGTATTATGTATATATATTTTCATGTGTGTGATAATGTAATCTGTGTACATATGTTAAAGCTTTTTGTGTATTTTGGTCTTAAGGTGATTTATATGTAAAACTAATCCACCTATGCGACTATGCCCAGAACAAAATAATTTCCAAACTGGATGAATAAAGTTATCTTTTAAGTTACTTTTACCTCTATTTCAAACTTTGTTTTGTTTTGGAGATAAAAAAAAAGACCTAACAGTGCCATATTATAGTCAGTAAACCTTTTACGTGTAACTGCTCTTTAAAGCTTAGCTAGTAGTTACAAACGTTATTAATGGTTTTTAACTAAAAGGAAAAAATACTGTAACACATAAAAGTGATAACTTTTTAACTTAAACACAAAGAGTTTGAAATTTTTCTTTCTTGTAAACTCAATACTAATTTACTATCGCAGTTTATGCATCAATTAGAAAACGTACATTATATGTTTAATTTTTGTCCCATAGCTATGCTTTTCTCCAGAGGGCTGTTGGGGAGCAATGCTGGCGGATCAACTAACAAGGTAATCAATTTACGTTTACTTTTAAACTTTTAAAGGACATTTGTAAGAAATGAGCAGTCTTTTTATTTTCATGCCATATATTCGTATTATGTATTGAAACTTCCTCTGGATATAATTTTCATTTTTTTTTTTTCGTATATAGAAGACATTTTATGAGGGTTTTTTTAATTTTATTTTCATCATCTTTTATTATTATGGTCATATTTTACTATTATTATTATTATTATTATTATTATTATTATTATTATTATTATTGTTGTTATTATTACTATCATATGATTGCTATTTCTCCCTACAATGCCAGCTTAGTTTCAGGAGGGCTATATCCTTTACGGCTAGGATGAGCTTTATAAATAAACTTTGCTGTTAATTCTATTCAGTTTCGTGCTGGAAAAGCAATCAATATTCTGAATAGGACTTTCTTTCCCGAGCAGCGTTGTAGCTCAGTCCATCTAAAAGGGATATCTTGGGTTCAAATCCCAATCTAACTGCTTTTCTCTACATTGATTAGATTTTAGACAAAAGGTTTTTAACTCTCACTTTATTTTTGTGTGGCACCATGTAAAGTTGTCAGAGGTTAGTCTTTTGAAGTTGCGATAGCCTGGTACGGGTACCTGACAAAGAACTTTATCTTTAGGTGAGAAATCTAAAACCAAATAAACATCATTTTAATCTGTTCTGGCTCCACCAGGCGCTGTGATATACTGGCCCGTGGATTCTCGGGATACAACGTTCGCTTCTGCAAGGAGTTGCTGCCTGCCCTGCTGGATAAACAGACTGCGTCGGAAACGGTCGCCATGACGATCTTCCTGGGCGCAAACGACAGTAACAACAAAGAACTGAACCCTCAACAGCACTGCCCCCTGGAGGAATACAGGCAGGGCCTCAAGGACATGGTGGAGTTTGCTATGGTAGGTGGCGCTGACACTCGAGTCGAGGGGGGGCGCGGTGGCCCAGGGGTAGAACACCGGCTTGTATAACCATGTTCAGTTGTTTGTTATCAGACCATGTGAAAGTCAAGTTTGTCTCAATAAAGGTTTATCTTATCCCTTTTTTATCAGAGTCAGGGCGTGAGCAGAGAGAAAATCATCCTGATAACGCCACCTGCGGTGTACGAGCCAGACTGGAGACAGTACTGCAAGGAAAACGGTGAGACGGATTAAGATCGTGAATATTTAGGTGGTTTTTCAGCATTGATAGAAGTAGGCCTCTAGTAAAAACAATTGAAAAATGATTGCACTTTGTGGGATTAGAATCCTCGACTTGTATACGTGTCATCACCGAATCGCCGTGCCACTCAATGAGTGCATGGTTTATACCACTGCGCTCTTGGATAAAGGAGGTTCATGGCTAGGGTGGTTTATTTAGGAAGATGATACATTTTCTATTTGTCCCTGCAGAATTTCTTGTTGTTGGTATTAATAAATGTTATTATTATTATTATTATTACCGGAAATTAGTCATTTCAAAAGATAAAGTATACATTGATTATACATTGATAATGTATTGCGAGACCAATCGATGGCAGACCACAGAGGGAAGTCCAGGTGGGATCCGACAAGCTGGATGTCGTAGCTTCTTTCTGCTACCTGGGAGATATGCTCTCGGCAGCTGGTGGCTGTGACCTTGCAACCACAACACGTGTGAAGACAGCTTGGAAGAAGTTTAAAGAACTACTACCAGTTCTTTTGTCTCGCCACCTCTCATACATGACGAGGGGTCATGTGTACAGCACTTGTGTGCGGAGTGCAATGCTCCATGCTAGCGAGACATGGCCCTTGACCAAGCCAAACCTTCAACGCCTGCAGAGAAACGACAGGGCAATGATAAGACAGATCTGCAATGTGAAAGGGGTAGAACATCGGCTTCCGACGCAAAAGGTCCCGAGTTCGAATCCTGGTTGGGTCGGTGTCAGTATAATGTGACCGGCTGAGATAGGAGTCATGGTATCCCTGCTCTGTCTCGTGTGTGGCAGCACATAAAATTGTCAGACGTCAGTCTTGGGGCCTGTCCACAATATAGCCTATATTGTGCTGCTGTTGGACGTTAAATCAAACCAACCAAACGACACTCGAATGGTTTGCTCATATTTCTTTTTGTGTGCTCCAGAATTTTGTTTTATCCAAACTTGAGAATTGCATCACTGATCCAGCCGGGTAGCAGAGATATGCAGTTTTGACATTAGCATATCAATGTGTTTGTGAGATCAGTGTCTGTCTCATGGTGATAGTAATATAAAAATCGACCAATTTATTTGAATTGAAAAGAAAAAACACAAATGAATTGAAAGCAATAGAATTTGTACTACTAACACTTGAACTTGTATTTTTTTTTTTTTTAATATCTCAAAACTATGAAAATATTAGATATTCCATTCTGCTAGCATAAGTTACACACACTCTAATGCTAAAATGACTTTTGAAACGGATTTCTCTTGTAGAGTAAGTGTACGGCTACACCAAGCTAAACCAAGCGTGGGTCGACAGTATCATAAGACAAAGTTGTCGATCCTGGTATATCTTGCCCAAGCAACACAGGTGCCAGCCGAAGCATGTGATGCCAGGATCAAAGGTCACCGGTCAGCGGGGAATCGCTCTTCGCACATACACGCGAGCCTAGATTCTGGCTTGGCCAGCTATCTAGGTCAAATTGTGCCCAGCGGTTATGCGATTAGCTAACTTTTCAAATATTTAAAAAAACTACGCTGATTTCATATATCATTTTTATTGTGACCCTATTTTATTACTATCTGAGACTAAATATACTACTTGGATCTATACTTATGAAGGCATTCTGGAGAAAAGTGTGTTTAAAGTTTTGAATCGAGAGCCGGAAAACAATGGCGGTCGTCCAACACAGATCAAGTTTTGCCTCCCCATAGCAAAACACAGAAACCGTCGTGCGACGCGGAAGCTGGTAACCGTCATACGACAGCCGGTCTATCTTCAGAAACGATTAACCACTGAAAATTGGATCTCCGCATATTGCCTGTGTATGGCCAGGATGCATGTATGAGTTGGTATATCTTCAGCTTAAAATTCCAACTTGTATAACTATGTTCAGTTGTTTACCATCATTATTACATGTGCTTTACTTAATCACATTATTGAAACTTTTTATGCAATGCGCAATCAGTTGTCCATATTGATAAGGAATGTGTGCTAAGTTCTTAATTATTTTTTTTAATCTATTTATTTAATTTTACCCCTTTAATTAATGTGTAATACTTAGTTACAACTATGCTTAAGGAAAACTTTTGCTAATTGTGTTGCTGCATGTATATTTGTATAACTGTTTATATGTATTCATCTTGCAAAGCCTGTGCTTGACGAAATAATTTTCGATATGTATGTTCTTAATATATATATTGACTGAATAAACATTGAATTGAATTGAATTGTTATCTGACGATGTGAAAGTCAAGTTTGTCTCAATAAAAGTTTATCTTATCCTTTTTTTATCAGAGTCAGGGCGTGAGCAGAGAGAAAATCATCCTGATAACCCCGCCTGCCGTGTACGAGCCAGACTGGAGACAGTACTGCAAGGAAAACGGTGAGACGGATTAAGATCATGAACGCTTAGGTAGTTTTTTAGCATCGAAAGTAGGCCTCTAGTAAAAAACGATTTAAAAATGGTTGCGCTTTGTAGGGTTAGAATCCTCGACTTGTATACGTGTCATCACCGAATCGCCATGCCACTCGAGGAGAGCATGGTTTATACCACTGCGCTCTTGGATAAAGGAGGTTCATGGCTAGGGTGGTTTATTTAGGAAGATGATACATTTTCTATTTGTCCCTGCAGAATTTCTTGTTGTTGGTATTAATAAACGTTATTATTATTATTATTATTATATATTATCGTAATTGTTATCGTTATTATTATTATTATTATTATTATTATTATTATTATTATTATTATTATTATCATTATTATTGTTATTGTTAATGTTATTCATATATTTTGCATCAACCCAGGCAAAACTGCAGCACTGGATAACAAAGTGACGGAAACATACGCTAAAGCGTGCCTGGAGGTCGCTGATGAAATGGGCACCAAGAAAGTCGACGTCTACTCCAGGATGGTCAAGGAGGTGGTCAGTGTGTAATTCAGTATTGTCAATTGTTGGATCTGAGTTGTTTGTTTAGTGTCCAGCATCGGTAATATGTAGGCTATATTGTGAAAGGGCCCCTAGACTGGCGTCTGACAATTTTATGTGCTGTCACACACAAGACAGGGTGGGGAGTCCTGGACTCCGATCTCAGTTAGTCACATTATACTGACGCTAGCCCAACCAGTAGGGGACGAAATAGGACAAGTGAACTTTTGAAATATAGTGAGAATCAAACCACAGATTTCTAGACATTTTATGCTCTAGACTCTAACGTGATTCATTAGGTTATACACTAAAAACCATTGCCTTGGACTTCGAGTGAATGTTTTCCAATTTGTCCCCCCAGGACTATCAGAAGTATCTCAGCGACGGGCTCCACTTCAGCGTGAAAGGGTCGCAGCTTCTGTTCAGCCTGCTGTGGCCGATCGTGCAGGACCTGACCTCTGACCTCCCCGAGCTGCTGTTCCCGCGCTGGGACGCGATCAACGCGGCAGACGTGAAGGGCTCGCTGCTCAAAGCGTGATGACAGACGTGGGCTTAGTCAGAGCCGGGATGTGTCGCCGGTGCTAAGCACTGGTTAGAAGTAGGCAGGTTGACGGTTTGAATCTTATGAAGCTCAGTATTTTCTCAGCCTTTGTCACTTTAACTCAACAGAGTGACATCAGGTTTATGTAAGTGGTGAAATAGACGTTTTATTTGAAAGATGAAAAACTGACGTTTTCAAATCTGCAACAATTTTTTTTACAATCTTTATTGGTTCAAAAGATCTGTTTTTTTTTTAAAAACCCTAAAAATAGTGCGATTCATGAGCATTGCTGAGAGAATACTGTGACTTCTTTTAACCAAGCCTAGTTCTGATCATTGCTTGACAAAACTTCCAAATGCTTAATCTTGAGTTGATGAAAGTTGAGGTTTCTAATCCCACAAAGATCAATTATGTCTTGTTTTTTTCACTCTAATCCTTGTTCTCATCGCCATCGAGTTAAGGCAAGTTACGTGTTGTCATTCAACAAAGCACAAGTATTTTGGGATCATTTTCACTTTAAGCCTACTTCTAATCACTGCAGAGTACTACCTAAAAGTTTTAGCCCTAAATGATTTCTATGTTTGTATGATCGGTACAAGCGTCTGCTGCTCCTAAATCTAGTTCACCTGTGATGTTAAACATAGCCATGGATATTGTTTTTATGTTTTTATGTTTTTGATATGGCCTAATACTTAAACTGCCTACATCAATGATTGTCCGGTTTACAAAATTATGGACATGATGCCTATTTTGATGATTGTCAAAGTTCTCAAATCGTGGACATTGTTTATTTTGATTTATCATTCCCTTTCTTGTTAGGACTTCATCAAGAATTTTTTTTAAAGGAGTACCAAATTTTTGAAACATTTGTCAAATATCATAAATATAGGCAAAATGTTTCATCGTCGAAATAGGCACTTTATATATATTTTCACTGTATATCATTTTTTATCCTTTTTTTGTCACCAACATTGCAAGTTGATTGATTGATTTAACAGCATATAATTTTGTTTAATAATTGCTGGACGTCATACCATGCCCTAAAGGCGCTATTGCTTAATAAGGTACGACAACCCCAGTGCAGAGTTCATGATTATAAACAAAGATTGGTAACTCTTTTGTATTTCACATTCCTTAAAGAGCAAAACCTCAACACAGTTATGGTCCTTAGTTACATACCACCAAGCCATATGACGTTCATAACCAGCATAATAACATTTCATAGCATTTAGTTATGCTAAAAATGTAGTAGAATTGTTGTTATAAAAGGTATATACATAGATATGATACTTTTAGTACATTATTGCAATAGAGATTGGACTGTTTTCTTTAATTTATGTTTGTTTGAATACATTGAGCAATATGTGTCTATTTGATTATACAAAGACTGTTTTTTTTGTTGACTTTTATGAATGCACCTGTGCTAGAAGCCTATGTTCGAACCAACAATAACCTCCTTGCTTGCTAGATAAGACCTGGACTTGTTAAACTAGGGATTGAATTGTTCCCTTCAACCCATGTTTGTTGTAATGCATTAATTAATACAAGCGGAGTGTACTGTACATTGTTTTCTGTTGATTCTCGTGAATGTGACCGCCATTTTTACGCACGCCACGTCTTATTGTGCCGCCCTTGCCTCAGATTTCAGTTCTTTCACTTCCACTACGCGACTAGATATTATGATTGTTTTCATACAAGGATGCCAATTTTCCGCAAATTTACAGATTTTAGTTCTTTCACTTCCACTACGCGACTAGATATTATGATTGTTTTCATACAGGATGCCAATTTTCCGCAAATTTACAGATTTTAGTTCTTTCACTTCCACTACGCGACTAGATATTATGGTTGTTTTCAAACAGTGATGCCAATGTTCCGCAAATTTACAGATTTTAAGTTTAAAAAAATGTGGCAAGCCATGAAGGGGTTGTGTCTTGTGATTCGATATGAAATGTTTCTTTCAAAGTAAAAGTTCAGTAACAAAGTTACCCAGTTGGCATTGCTGTTTAATATGTAAACAAAATCACTTTTACGTGTTTTACATTTTATTCTCATTACCAATTCTTGATATCCACATTTTTTGTTTATGTTATACAAATAATTAAAAGCTTTACTTTACCGCCTCAAAGGGCGTGTTGTTGAGTTAGTTAGTGTGAGATTTATGCTAGGTTTATTTGCTTTCTGAGACAAGCTTCAAGCTTGATGTTCCCCCCACCCCCGAGTCCATGTTTGTGAAGCGTAGCAAGGCAGCAAAGAACATAATCTTACAATTCCTGTAGTGAACCTGAAAAGTTATAGCGAGGGAGCTTTTAGCCATGCAGGACCCACAGTATGGAATAGTATCCCACTAGAAGTGCGAGGATTTGCCACCCTGTCTCAATTATTGTTATTATTATTTATATTATTATTATTATTATTATTATTATTATTATTATTATTATTATTATTATTATTATTATTATTATTATTATTGTTTTGAAAACATTGCCAGCCAGATGAAGGTCAGAGAAAGATGGAAAACAGTCATAGCAAATGTTCGACTGCAGTGGACAAGTAAATAATGTATGGGTTGAGAGGCCCTAAATAATAATATATATAGTTAATACACGTAAAACGTGTTTACACCGATTAGTATAAAAAGATCATTATCCTGCCCGATCGAAAAAAACCTCAGGACTTCTCGGCTTGAGATGAGGTACGGGCTTGGTCAGTCGGTTGAGAATGTGAGTTCTGATTGGTCGGTTTGGGTTCAAACCTCAATCAAGTTGTCTTTCTATCCACCCTTTGGATGGTGATTAAAGAGTTGGAATAATGTGACCAGCTGAGACAAAATTCCTGTTGTCCCACACCGTCTTTGTGTGGCGACATGAAGTCAGTTTGGTGGTTTCTTAGCGTACACGCCAGCAGCTAAGCTTTACATGTATTACGGACGGATCCTAAGACTAGTGTCTGACAATTTTACGTACTGCCACACAAATACAGCGTGGAGATACCAGGACCATCTAAAAAAATGCTTAAAACGCATACGTATAAATGTTTTTAATGCTGCAACATGAACATGTATTTTGTATGTACGCCTATGTGTATAATACAATATTATATAGAGAAAGCGCATAGAGAGAGCCTCAAAGAATGGTGATATGCGCTATATAAATGCTGTGTGTTACTATTGTTGTTGTTGTTGTTCTTCTTCTTCTTCTTCTTCTTCTTCTTCTTCTTCTTCTTCTTCTTCTTCTTCTTCTTCTTCTTCTTCTTCTTCTTCTTCTTCTTTTTCTTCTCCCTTTGGATGGTGATTAAAGAGTTGGAATAATGTGACCAGCTGAGACAAAATTCCTGTTGTCCCACACCGTCTTTGTGTGGCGACATGAAATCAGTTTGGTGGTTTCTTAGCGTACACGCCAGCAGCTAGGCTTTACATGTGTTATGGACGGATCCTAAGACTAGTGTCTGACAATTTTACCTACTGCCACACAAATACAGCGTGGAGATACCAGGACCATAATTCCACAACTAGCTTTAGACTGGTCTTGGACTTTCTTTACACGGCTGCCGTTTTCAACTCACGACGAAACGCATTGAAAGAATCTTCATTGTTAACACACACACATACACACACACTCAGCATGGTCACATCTTCGAGAAAGAGAAGTTTCAAATTGAATAAACATACATCATATTATTTATGAAGTCTTGTGTGTCGGTGGTTAATTTGGCCTGTGTTGTATACGAGATGACAATTTTCCGTCAATTTACGGATTTTCAGTTTTTATACACAAAAAAATTAAATTGGTAGGTCAAAGTTCGGTAAAGAGCGGTCAAAAGATTATGTTTTAAAAATATTCACAATATTGATATGAATTTGATATTTTTTGTTCCGTACTCTGACCCTTCTAGTTTTGAACACAGAACGCCTCACTGGTTGCGCTCATCGCCGAAGAAAGATTAAAGAAGTAAGTTTTTATACACAAAAAAATTAAATTGGTAGGTCAAAGTTCGGTAAAGATCGGTCAAAAGATTATGTTTTAAAAATATTCACAAAATTTGATATTTTTTGTTCCGTACTCTGACCCTTCTAGTTTTGAACATTGAACGCCTTACTGTTTGCGCTCATCGCCGAAGAAAGATTAAAGAAGTAGATCTAGTGACATCGTGAAGAATAAAAACAGTTTTTATCTAACGATCAAAAACGATTATAATGTGAACGCCCCCCTAAGAGTAACTACAATATTTGATATGTTCAGCATCTACTTTTGTTGAAGGAGACAAGGCACTTCTTGTTATCCTTAACTAGATCTAGGTCGTCTTTTATCTACCACACTCGCGGCCTTCACTGACAAAGTCTTGAGCTTTCTGCGATAGTGCTACAATGTAGAGTTGCAAAGCATAACAATATTATTATGATTAAGCAATCAATAAAAGGCTAATATCACGTGGCTTAAAATAAACAACAATCAACACAAAGCTAATGTCACGCGACTGAAAAATTAAAGTTTTTAACATCGTAATCTTTTGTCCTAGACGCCTCTCGGTCTCAAGATAGCGCTATGCGGAGACGGGACCCCGGTGTAGGATAAGTTGTTGAGTTTGTTGCTTTACATCAACCCTCCCGCGTAGCTACCATTAACCCCCCCCCCCCTGGTTTTCGTTTTTCAAAGTGGACTAATCCTTGTAAAGTTGAATGCTACCTGTATTATGTATGAATTAGATTAAGACGATGCAGATCAATGGAGAGAGAGAGAGAGAGAGAGAGAGAGAGAGGGAGAAAGAGAGAGAGAGAAAGAGAGAGAGAGAGAGAGAGAGAGAGAGAGAGAGAGAGAGAGAGAGAGAAAGAGATAGAGAGAGAAAGAGAGAGAGAGAATATTTTATTCTCTGTGGTAATGAGATCACATCATTAGCCCATTTCCGATGTCCGCTCCAATGAGTCCACCACACGACAAAATCAATAGTTTCTTTGTGTTGGTACATGTATGAAACTACAGTGTAGCTTTATTCAAACCCCAACAGATACTGGTGTGTTTTTTATTCTGTGTGACTCCAAGTCAGGTCCAAAGTTTTATCATTAAATTTTTGTTTTAAAAGCAGATTAAAAAGAAAGACCACGAACTGAAAAAGAAAACGACTGAAAAAGAACACAAAATAAATGAGAATACCACAACGTTTAAAAAAAGACCACAAACTACAAACGGAGACGACAAATTAACGAAAAAACAAAACAACCAAAGTCTCAATTTTGTATGCTCGAATATTTTTTATTGAGTCTCAGCAGTTTTGAGACACGACCCAAAAACAATCATCAACATATTTATAAACAATTTTTTATTTAAATAAACAACAAACAAATACAACAAAACGCAAAGTTCGAACCAGCTGCCTTAGTCAAGGCACTGATTGTGTAATGAAGAAGGTTAACTGTGTGAATTATACATCGTCAGTTTTATCAGAGGAAACACACCATCAGTTTTATTAAAGGAACACTTTGTCAGTTTCAGCAAAGTCAGTTTTATAAAAGGAACACTATGTCAGTTTCAGCAAAGTCAGTTTTATAAAAGGAACACTTTGTCAGTTTCAGCAAAGTCAGTTTTATGAAAGGAACACTTTGTCAGTTTCAGCAAAGTCAGTTTTATGAAAGGAACACTATGTCAGTTTCAGCAAAGTCAGTTTTATGAAAGGAACACTTTGTCAGTTTCAGCAAAGTCAGTTTTATGAAAGGAACACTTTGTCAGTTTCAGCAAAGTCAGTTTTATGAAAGGAACACTTTGTCAGTTTCAGCAAAGTCAGTTTTATGAAAGGAACACTTTGTCAGTTTCAGCAAAGGAACACACATCAGTTTTATCAGAGTAAATACTTTGTCAGTTTCAGCAAAGTCAGCCTTATAAAAGGAACACTATGTTAGTTTCAGCAAAGGAACACTGTCAGTTTTATCAGAGGAAAACACGCCAGTTTTAAACTTTTATCAAAGCGAACCTTGTCAGTTTGTAGTGAGTAATTGAGTTTCACAATAAAAAAACACAGCATACTTTCAGAATGAGATAAATATTAATTTTAGTTTTCAGAAATACAATCATGATCTATCTAGGCACTCAGGTTATAAAAAAACTGATAGGGTTGAGATGAGTTTGTTGCTTACCACCCAACATCAGCACTATATAGTGCTATATTGTAAACATGCCCCAAGACTTATGTCTGACAGTTTTATCCGCTGTCTCACACAAGACAAGGCGGGGAGACCTGAACTTCATGTATCAGCCACTCACATTACACTGACACCGACCTAACCAGTAGGGGACGCATTCGATCATGGGTTTTGAACCCCAGACCTACTTGTTGAGAGACCAATGCTCTACCACTTGAGCCAGTTGGCCCCAAGGTCCTTGCTGGTGACTTATCAGTTGGGATGCTTCAGTGCCAATAACTTCTACGACACGCAACATTCATCAGGCAGGAGTATTTATATACCTCAAATCTCATATACGTTGACTCAGGCTCAGCATTAAAGAAAAAAAGCATATCATTATTATTTATATTTATATATATCATTATTATTTATATTTATATATATATATGTAACAGTCACTAATTTGAGATGAATTAGACTAGAAAATAAAATGTCAAGTATTTTGTCAGTGTAAATCTCATGATAATTGATAGTGTTCCTTCACAAAGCAAGTGTGGTTCATAACTTAATAGATAATGTGACAGGGCTACACATATGCTTGTATTTCAAAAACAGATTCTGGCTTCAACTCACAACACACACACAAAAAAACACGCTTTCACAGCACCATTTATATTTTTAACACATAATAATTATGAACATAAAGGCTAATGGAAGAACTGACTATTTTTTATGAACATACAAGTCAAATCGTGAAATTACGTAAATATAGGCAAACTTCAACAACATTCAATTATTCACAACCAAGTATTATGCCATTTAAAGTTTCGCTATCAAAATGAAAGTGAAACATACCACTGATTTAAATGAACATACCCATACTGCATGAAAAAAAAAGGAACATAAAAAAAATATGGGCATGAAATTAACAGCATGTAGCCAATTTTCACAAGTATGCATGAAGACACAGCAAAAATAAATTAAATAAAACGCGAAATAACAAAAACAGCCAATACGTTATATAATTAAAGCATCAAATAATGTTTTTCTTAGGTTCAATATGCTACACGCATCTGCGATCTTTGGACATCAGCAAGAATAAAAAAAAAAAAGAATTCAACATTGACATGGATGTAAACACGTACAGATTGAGTCAAAGTTAGACCCCAAGGAAAATCTCAAGTTTGGTCAAAATTGGTGACTAGCACTAAACACCAAATAATGAAAAACATCTTAAACAAAAAAACATTTGAAAAAATGTTTTAAATGTTGTATGCTCAGATGAGTCCTCGAATTTCCTCCAATAGGGCTTCACCTTTCTTGCAAAATAAATAT
>RQTK01001665.1:0-28897 GCA_003991915.1 Elysia chlorotica
AAACAGCATCACGTTGTGGTTAAGACAATCGGCGATAGAAGCCAAATTGAGCTCAACGTTACCATCACGCTGATTTTGAGAACCATGTTTGAAGAGGGGCCTCCTGACATCGCAACGTTTGTTTGATAAACGACATAGACTTAAAGAGACACAACCAAAGCAACATAGAGCGCCAGTGGCTCAGTCGATTAAGGCTCTAGTCTACAATGATCTGCAGGAAGTCCGCGGTTTGAATCTCAGCTGGCACCCGCGTCTCCGTGTATGATTCCTCGGGAAACCCCGGGAAAGTAAAATTCACAAAGGATAACAAAGACAGTATTCGAAAATGGGTATTCTGTTGTCAGTACATATATAATGTGACCGGCCCAGTCAGTGGTCTTGGCATCCCTGCTCTCTCACAGTGAGGCAGCACGTAAAATTGGCAGATATTAGTCTTGGGACTTATCCACAATGTGGTCTATACATGTATACCGTTCAGACTTTGGACGTTAAGCAGTCTGCTCAACTCAACCCTGACATGTATAATGTATCCAAATGCTCTTGTGAGAGACTGGCGTTCAGCAGACCTGGCTTGGTAACATCTTTGCTTCTGAGAACCATGCTGTTGCAAGAGAGACTACCTATGTTTGATTAACGCAAAAGAAGAAATACACATAAATAGAGCAGACTAGGCTCACTGCTACTCTCACTCTGTCCTATCTTTGCTTAAAATTAAAGGAAATAAAATCACTTTTATCCTTGGTGTACCAAAATCTTTTCACTTCTTTCAATTCGGTGACTTGGCCTTCTATTCTTGGACGCCTTGCTTCACAGTAATACACCAGACGCTACGTTGAGAGCGTCTGACCACAATATATACATATAATATTATGTACTTGTTTTTAATGTTTTGAAAAACTGGTATTAAGATATGTCTTTAACTCTAAAAAAAAAAAAGAAGAAATGTTGAAGATGCTGTGTTGACGTTTTCAAATGATGTCCTAAACCATCTTGAGACACGCAGGGCTTTTGCTAGAACTACTAGAAATTACTGTAGTTGGTTTTTCGGCTGCTTACAATATTAATTACTATCCAGCCCAATCTTATTGTCAAGAAATTGTACGACTCGCATGTTGATGTCAGTGTTATTGCTTGGATTTATTGTTTTCTTACAATGAGACTACAATAATTATGTTTAAATAAATGGTGTTAGAAGCAAAACTATCACAAACTGGGGGCACCGCAATGCTGTGTACTTTCAACAATTGGACACACCGCCTACGCCAATGGCTACCACTACAGACAAAAGGCACAAACACACAATCAATAAAATTGCAGACGACTCTTGGCTAATCGCAACAATAACAAACAACGAAGATTTTTACTTTGCTTAAATTAACAAATCTGTGTCAAGGTACAAGATAAATTTTTTTAATTTGAAGACGAAACGAGGCCCCTGCTAAAATAAAAGATGTACACGTACAAATATCTTGGCCTCACCATTGAATGTAAACTTTTTTTTTATTACCACAGATCATTGAAATCCTGATTAAAAATGCTAACCAACGGCTGTACTCTTTAAAGTAATTAAAGTCTAAAATATTCATTTTTTTTTGTCTCCTGTATCCAAAGTTTAATATCTTTTGGAACTACATGTTTTGGTGGAAACCTCTCAAAAACTCCCAAAGAGTAGACAAAAAAAGAAAGAAAGCTTCCCAAAATATTGGCTGTGAATTAACCCCTTTCAAAGATAAGTATGTTTTACAAGTAACGAATAAAGCTAAATGTGTAACATCAGACATAAACCACACTCTTAATAGTGAATATGAAACACCACAAAGAACTAACACTAGTAACAGATTTATATAAAAAAGGGCCAGAACAGACTGATATAAAATTAAAAGCTTGTTTGTACCAGCCTCCATCACATCTACAAAATTGCTATACTTAAACTTGTGGTTGTAGGGGTATGTGTATTCTTTTATATGCGTAAAGAGGTATTTGTTTCTAAATAATAATCATGTATCATGCCTGACAGTGACAAAGTAAAATTTCAAGTGTACACATAAATGTAAAATATTTATTTTATTTCATTTATTCATTTTTTTTTCTCTCTCTCACATATCATGTATAACTGATGCTGTGGTATTGAACTAAATCTCTTATTGTAGGACCAAGAGAAATTTTCCTATGGGATGATAGAGGCTTATCTTATCTTAAATTTAAATGTCTACCCACTCTGAGTTTACTGAACTATTATTCCAAACTTTATCTTTACAACTAAGTCCAACACTGATAAAGTCCTAAAATATGGACTTTTCTAAAAAGTTTAAAGATCCATTAGGACTACATGTACTCACACTAGTCATCTCCACTCACAAGTTGAATAAACAGAAAGCCATACATATCCAGTTTGTAATGCATTTTTTATTGAAAACATGTTGCTGGCTTAATACATACTGGTATGGCTAACTTAAATTAAAACTTATAGATCTCTAGGTGAATTAGTCAAAAGGGCACTAGTTATCATAGCAAAAAAACAAAACACAACAAAAACAAACAACTATTCTTCATTACATTCACAATGTATATAAGGGAACCTGGAACTTAAAGCTGTTTATAAAATGTGTCAAACAATTGTTATCTCTATGAACACTGTCACTTTGCTGGAACAATAAGATAAAAAAAAAATTCTTATTTTCTGCAACCAGATTTGAATTTCTGTAAGGAACAAAATTAATATAAAAGTGAATGCAGCTGGAGTTATTTGATTTGAGATACAAGCAAATCTTTCTGACTAACGACGACAGTATTATGGTGCTAAGTTCTTTTTATCCCAGCAAAGCAATATGAAGCTTATTAATAAATAGCTGTAATGCTATGATACCAGAGTGATATATGAAAAACAAGTTATTTCAAGTATTTTTTAACTCAGGAAATTATGAATAAAAAATGGTAAAGATAGTCATAAGAATACATATCATTAGAAAATGTAAAAAAAACAAACACAACATCTTTATTTTAGTTTTTTTTTTTAAGCGGTAAAATTTAGATTAGTCGGGGTGATAAACATTACATGTACTTATTAATGAAAAATAAATATCATGCTTAAAAATTACTAGGTCTAGGTTATTAGGGACAAGGGAAGCACTCATGATGCCACATAGATCCTCTCAATCTGCGAGACACTGATACTTTGCCATCTATCATGAAGGGTCTGCTCAGTTCTGTCCCTTGCTTTCTAAGCTTTCAGCATGTAGCACTGTGACAATTTTTCTGAGATGATGAAGCCAGCCACATCATCACAACCTCCAAGGAGGTTCTATCTTCAGTATAGCGTGATCACAGAGCAGTTATACATATGTGCAAAACAACCAGCAGTTATTAAATGTGAAAACAAAAGAACACAAATGGACAAATGCAAATGGTTTAACAAGCGTGGACAAGACAAAACAGATCATCATGAAAACAATAAAGCTTGATAAGTACAGGAGTGAAGGCAAGTAAAGCAACGTTGGAACTAGTCTATCTTTCATCATTGTGATGTAAGTGGACAGCATTGCCAAATGTGACCTGTATGTAACCAGTCATCCCTCAGCAAAGATTGCTGCCAATCTTAAAATCTATTATTGAACTAGCCAAAGATGTAATAGCAATTAAAAAACAAACAAAAAACACCCAAACTATTCTGGGATCTCTGTCAATGCTCCATCCTATGGCCATGAGATGAAAAATGGAACCATCTCTCATTAAAAAAAAAAAAAATGCTTCAAAATCTAATATTTTTCCATGACAAGTTTTGAAACAACTAGCACATCACCAGACATTACTTTTGAAGATTATGGCTAAACTAAAGTTAAAAAAAAAATTCCTGCTGTGGATCTTATCCATAAATAAAGCAGTGTTTAAAAAAACAGGGAAAAACTTCTTCAAATTATAATTCTGAGGTTTACTTTAATTGAGTTTGCTTGCAAGACGAAAGTTTATGTTTCTTCTTTAAAAGAAAGATAGGCAACATTCATTCAATGAGTACACTTGGAGACAATGATATATGACATCAACACAAGTAAAACTGCCCACTGGCACGATTCTTCTTTCTCCATACTATATTTGACCAAAAAAATGCTCCCATAAGAGAACCAGACATAAACATAGTTGAGTTGAAGCTCACATGATCAACGCTAGGTCCAGTCTTGCCGTGTTTAGCATTGTCGAGTACTGTTGTAAGTGTGCTGGACAAGAATCCAGCTAAGGTCCATTCACACTTATATACACACATAAATACTCATAGTTGTAGATATACGGTCATATCAAATCAATATTGGAGATAGCAGTATCAGAGCAAAGCCATTCTTTCCTCTTTAAACATCAGGAACAAAAATAAAGTAATGGCAGAAAAGAAAAAAAAGTTATATCCTAGTATTCCTCTTGTTCACCTTCAAATTCTGGATCATCCTCAGGTGGGGCAAATCCCTCCTGCAACAAAAGAAAAATCAAAGTTTGTCCTGTTATTACAAAAAAATGAATTAAATTCATGTTCAGTCGACAGTTCATAAGTCGATGCGAGGGGCTTTTCACTTTTCTGGACTTTTACCCCTCAGATCTCCTTCATAATGCCTCTGAAATACTGACTTGGGCAGTGTTGGGTGTAGGAATAGAAACAAAAACTATAACATTTAAAACACTTGATTTGTACAATCATTGTGCTTTGATAAATCAATGAATGGACATATTGAATTCCCAATACATCATTATTTTTCAGCACTCAACTGTTCTTTGTTTTTGATAGAAAACAAAATTGACTCACCCAACACATGGGTTTATGGAAACCATCAATCATCTAAGCTAAAACTTCCAAGTAGCCATGTGAGATTAACATGTTTACAATGCTACTGCTGTAGTTGGTCCTGCTATACATAAATTTTTGGCATGTTGATATATCTTCTTGGATCATCATCAGACCAACTAGAAATAAATAAAACAAAAACAAAAGAAAAGTGGCTTCAATAAGAGAGCACTTACTTCTGTTGCATAGAGTACATCCATTATTTCCTTAACATGGCCCAAGGCATCATGGTCTTGACAGATGATCTCAATTTCCCTCAGTTTGTTGAAGTAAAAGTCTCGTTCTTTCTCCAAACCCTCTTTGTCCATCGTGAGCTGCTCAATCTATTGCAAAAAATCACGAGTGCATTTAATAAAATGAGATAAGCCCAGAAAAGGTTGTCTGATTCTACAGTTGCGAAATTCTAAACTTTATTTAGACCCCGTAAAACCATCATGGAGAAGTATGTTTAAAACAGAAGTAATGTTACTAGTATACTACAGTTCAGGCATTACATTTTTAACCTAAGAATTATTTCCAGCAAGTTCTTCAAACCAAAATTCAGTAAAATTCTTTGTTCATCAAACGTTCTATGTAATATTTTCAATCAACCATCTAAACAGAGCTCTTCATAGCACTTAGTACACTATGTAGATTCTGTATAATAATGAGTTAAACTGCTGTTTTCTTAAACCAATATGGAGTACAATCATCAATATTATAATTCATTTGATGCCTGAGTATAAAAAATCTCACCTGTCTGTTGAGGTCATCAACAACTTGACTGTCACCACCACCTGCATTATTAGCCGGAGAACGGCGAGTATTGTTTGTTGCTGGACTGCGAGCAGGGGGTTTCACTAATGCCATATTTTTCAAAGGGGCAGAAGAGACAGAGGAACTCGCTTGTTATTGAATGGCAGTATAACTATGTGAGTCAAACTTACATCATTGTTTTATAATGCATAAGCCAAGTTTTAGCAAGGAAAACAACGTAATATTTTCTGGAGAAGTATTTGCATACCATACTAAAAGATGGCTTGTTGCATATAATATATGATTGTCACTGTTTTGAGAAAAAAAACAAGGCTATGGCAGTGCTATATTGCAGTGGAGCTTAAGAGGGTATTTTGCCTCCCTAATATTCTTCTTTAGAATTAGCAGCGAAGTAGATCATCCAATTGGAACACCAAGAACAAAAACAACAGATCCTGATACGCTTATGACATGAAACAATATTGAATACCGAACAAAACCAACTGAAATAACAATCTATGAAGTAAGTATTATTATCTAGCTAAATAGAAATATGAAAAAATATAAACAAGAAATAAGAACACATACTTTTGGGGGCTTGCACAGGCTTTGCAGGAGCTTTTGACGTCGGTGCTTTGTTCAGTCCCACAGGTTTGCCTGAGCCCATTGATTCACCACCCCTGGCTGCTACTGGGTCATAGGCCTCACCACCATAATTTGCATCGAAAAATCGCTTAAACCACTGCACAAATTCAAAGTTGTCTTGAAATTTTCCCTTCACAAGCCTCTCCACTGGCACAACCTGAAGATGGCAATTGATAATAAAGTGTAAGTCTTGACCACTAAAATGTAATGAACTTTCTAAAAAAAAACATTTTACTGCTGCCAAAACAAACTTTTCCTAAAAATTACCTTAACTGTAGGCTAAAATTTACAACTCCCTCCTATCTGCAGAAATACTAATTTAAATCAAATTTATGAAAAATAATTTATTTTTAGAGTTAAATGTGTAAGACTTGCTTCTTATCCATTACTCAATTATTTAAAACAATTAATAACAATTAACATAAAAACAGCATGAACTATATGGATAAATGTTCTCCCACGCCGCCACAGCAGCATTTTAGAATGCCAGAGAGCTCAACATTTTTCCATTATGCCGCACACATGTTCAAGATGTGCGGATTAATATGCTCTTGTGTTAGCACCTCTTTGTATTGATCTGCACAACTTCCATTTCAAAATCATAAAAAACAAAACTTAGCTTTTCAAATTATTGAAAATTCCCCAAGGAATAGGGATAGAATCATATGGTGCAATGAGGTTAAAAGATTAGGCTCTTCAACCCTTACTGCCAAAGATGTATATGCATAAAAAAGCTAGTCTGATAAAACTAAAATGTGAAATAGCCCAAACATTGTAATTTAAGGCAAAGATGTGCATTTTTTATGTAAAATAATAAGGATGAAAAGAAGACCAATCATCTCAAATAATTTATTAATTCCAAACCAAAACTTTTGGGTATTGTTCTTAACTATTATGTAGCCAAAGACATGGCACATCTTGATTGGCTTTAAAACATACAGATTATTGGATTGGCTTTGTGCAAGAACAATTTAGGTTTATTAGTAAACAGCAGTGATTAGGAAAAGAGTTAAACACTTATTAAAAATTATCTAACCTTTTAAACCCATGATGAAATAAGTTTTCAAGTACTTTTTAAAGAAGCAATTCCACTCTAACAATGCATAAATCTCTATTAGTAACATCCTCTTTCAACAAGATGTTGTAGCCTCTTAAACTTATCTGGAAAATGATTTGCAAAATGTTAACGAAATTTCCTTATTCAACACTTTTATAACCGTTGATCTTTCACAATAAAAATATTTTGTACCTATCCCGATCCCATAGAACTTTCTTTTAAATTAAGAGTGTTATATTACATAAAGATGAGGACATCATTTGGAGCATCATGTTAAAAAAAAATTTTGAATACACCCATAATGCAATTAATTATTATCAAGAATAAATATAGAGAATGAGCTACATGCTGTTGGTTAAAAATAACACTCATTAAGTAAATAAAACACTTTTAATTCAAAATAGCGAATGGATAAGACAAAACATGGGTGGGTAAATAATTTTATGGTCTTAACATGGAGTGGGTATGACTATTTATTATTCGGAGAATTGGTGCCCATAGTGTGTTAAAAACATAAAATAAAAAACATGATCCGTTGTTTTATTAAGACGACAGTATTTTTGCTATTTGAACCCCCAAATTGTGCAAAATTTTGCGACAAAAATTGTCAAAATATGCAACTAAATTTGCCCGAGTGTAAGGCTGTGGAAAAAAATGTAACAAGAGCAAGAAAGAGAGAAACCCGAGAAAGAAAATCCTGAGCGAGAGAGAGATAGAGACGCTTGAACGGTAGAGATGTTATTGACTCGGTTTAATGCCCAACATCAGCACTATATAGGCTATATTGTGGACGGGCCTCAAGACTGACGTCTGACAATTTTATGTGCTGCCGCACAAGAGACAGGGCGGGGATACCATGACTCCTGTCTCAGCCGGTCACATTAAACTGACACTGACCCAACCAGTAGGGAGTGCAATCGCCAGGGCTCGAACCCGCACCTTTTGCGCCGGAAGCTGACGTTATACCACAGAGCTCTGCGCCCCCTCTACGATCATATCACGTTTAAAATACCCGTTCTGGTCCAATTAGGGATAGAGATATAGAGATCTTAAAGAGAGGGGGAGGAGGGAGAGAGAGAAAAAAAACCCAAAGAAAACCTAAAATTTTACATTTCTTTGCGGGAAAGGGCAGATTTTAGATTAAGACATACGGATTGCCATAGATTCATATAAAAAAAACACCCCAGGACTCATTGTGGAAATGTGCACATATCACAAAGCTTAAATGAAATCTTGATTAAGCATTAAAAAAAAATACAACAAAAAACAATCTATATATATATCCAAATCTTGTCAATACACTACTTGTCACAACATAACCAAAATGGTTGAAGGAGAAAACGCACAGAATTTAAATCCAAAGGAAACAGACTAACTATTATGTTTGTTGTTCACACACCCCCCCCCCCCCCCCAAAAAATACAACATGTTATATATGTGCCATTATTATGGGGTAGACTAATTATTGGGACTACACCGAATAAAATCTAGGTGAAAGAAGATACCGGAATATTTTAATTAAAATTATATCCCCCCCCCCTTACACAGACTAACTATTATGTTTGTTGTTCTTTACAGGAATAAAAATAACAAAACAAACAAACAAGAAAAAGGGAAGGGCATGATTGATTTAAATATGAAATTAACCCTTGAAGCCATAAATAATGAAAAAAAAAAAACACCCAATAAAAAACAAAAAAGTTTGGTCAAAAAGCAAAATTTTGAAGAGTTGAGCCATTTAAGGGATCACTGAGAAAGAACACAAAACAGGCTAAGAAATTAAGAACCCATTATAAAAGGAAAGAAGCATGGACCATTTTTGAATTATTGACATACTTGTTTGGTCCTCTATTGAGTCAATTAAGTGACCTGTTTTCTCAAATTACTTACAGTTTAATGGTAGCAAATTTAGATTCAGAGATTTGGAAAGTTAAAAAAGGTAATTCATGCACATCTTTAGGCATACATCAAATACTAAACAACAATCCACAAGCAGCTATAAAGATACTTTTATGACAAGCTGACTCAATATCACTGGCCCTATGACAGTATTCTTAAGAATATAAAATATGGTGCCGACAGGAATACCCGGTGAAAAGAAAACATCTACACACAAACGTGACAGATGTGAGTGAGCACAGAGGATGAGGCAATCCATGGCTGTGTGGTTCTGAACACACACCAGCATGACTCACCTTGTCAACTCCTAATTTGTTGAAAGCCGCCTGCATCTGCTTGAAATTTTGAATGAACTCATGCTCTAACTGTGTATTGATTTTTACCCTTTTCAACACCACACTGCCTGTAAAAGATTGCCAACATACCACATGAGTAGTAAATTTTAAAATCCCTGAAGTGGAATAAAACAAAAACCAACAAGACGACAAAAAAAAAAAACAACAACACCAAAACTTTGCCAAGGGTATTGAGATGTACTCAAAATTGGATCTCTGAGAACAAAAGCAAGATTCCTGTTAAGTTTCATGAATGTCGTGACAAAAGGTCATAATGTTTCATGATTGAAAATAGGAAAGATCATCCAATGATGGAACAAATTCCAGAGTCAACGGAATTAAGGAAGATATCTGTGTTACAATTTGTGTTAGCAAGGAAGGTAAGGAAGTAGCAAGCATGATAGCACATCACAAGTGAAAGTTTTTTAAACTGATAAATCTGTAATTATAACAACTCCAACTTAATTTTTACTTTGCTGACGCTCTTACAAGGCCTCAGTAGAATATCATTATCGGAAACATTTGATCTCCATAACAAATGATTAAATAATAATTATTGTTTTTAATAAGAATAGCCTTTTTGAGACTAAAAATATAAGATTCAAATGATCCCCACTAATTTATTATTCTTTTATAAAAAGCTATTGATGAGTTTTTAGGTTTAGTTATCACCGCAATATAATTATTGTGATGTTAAAATTCAAATTCACTGTTCACTTAGCTCATATAGGCAATACAATTTTACACAGCTGATTACGATTCATGAACCGTGTCACATTTTTCATACAGGAAAGCTAAGTGTGATTTTCACAGCGCTAAGTTATCTCAGTTCTCAAAATAAAAAAAATACGACTACCTGTTGTTTAAAAAAAAAAATGATTTACAGATAAACAAGTTTAAAGAACCTTCACCAACATTAAAGCTGCAAACATTGGTCCTGAGGTACCAATAGCCAATCGGTATAATTTTGTTGTGCTCAGAAAGCAAAGCAAAGTACTCTCTGTCTTTTCATGTGCATTTGGTGCCAGCTGCTTGTTACTATGAAAGAGGTAGAAATCAAACATGCAGAAATGAAAGATCAAGCTGTGTTAAACCCCCTATATTTTTAACATGCAGATAAACACCTGAAATGGCATAAATTGGTTTAAAGAGTTAGTTCTCAAACATAAATGTTTAGTAGATTTGCAGGAATAAAAATGCACTTGCAGGGTTCACGCCTGGAAGTAAAACACACTAAAACACTCTTAAAAGAGCTCAGGTATATATCTTGAGTCCGACCCCATGTTTCGTCTTTTTATATCATGCATTGAAAAAAAGAAAAGAAAAGAAACAGTTTGAAATTTATTAAAAAGGTCAGAGAATCTCATATACGAAGTTGATTAGCAACAGGGAAAAGCCAATAAACTGAAGAAAAATCAATATATGTCTGACAGTGAATTGCCGCAAAGTCTTGAGAACAACCATGAACAAACCTTGACAAACACAACAGCCGGTAATTTCTGCTGAAAAAAAAGGGGCGTTAGATTGAAATAAAATGACAGCTGCCAAATAATGACAGACGCTCACCTTATCCACACCAAGTTTTTTAAAGGAAAACTGCATCACTTTGAAGTTCTGGATGCACTCGTGCTCTAATTTTGTGCCGAATTTTACTTTTTTCAGCCCTACAGCACCTGAAAACATTTATGATTAGTTGGAGAGCCAGTGAAAAAAAAAGATGATGCATATTGTCAAGTACATGTAATAGACAAGGGCATGATAACAAGAAAGTAACACTTACACTTAAATAAAAAATTACGAAAGCTCTATTTGAAATAGATTTACTATTTTGCTGAATTGTCTTATGATTGGACTATAATTCACCAAAGAACTACTAATGTTATTTTTTAAAGAGCAAACAAAGCAAACTAATATCAATAAAGGAGGTATCCAGCAACATCTTACATAAATCCCAGTAAATATTATGGTGCTATTTATTATAAAATGACTAAATTAATCATTTTCAAGACAATGAAAATATATGTAGGATATATATATATATACCCCTCTTTCTATGTTTAACGCCTCCTAGGTTCCTCTGGAGATCCTATACAGCGATTGTGTCTTAAATAACTTTTCAATAGATACTTGAGCACTTTCTTATTTGCCCCTAAACACACACATTTTTCTTGTCAATGACAAAGTTATAAGATTCATACATTTTGAGGTCTACATCATCAACAGACATCAAACGAAGACTGCTGGATAAAGCCAAAAGTATTTCCTGATATAATTATGCCTTATAACCTTTTCCCCACCACCCCACACACATGTTGTGCAGGTTGATACGCTCTTGTGCTAGCAACTTTTTGTATGGATTGATGTGCACACCCTCCACTTCAAAATAATAAATATCAAAGCTTGTACCTTTCCAAATTTTTGAAAATTCCCAAAAATAGTGTGCACACCAGAATTATGAGTATATGTATAAAATGTGATGGGGAAAGGTTAAACAGCAATTTAAACCACTTAACCCCTTCCATCCCCCATTCTCAACACTTCTTTATCTAAATAATTTGCCAAGTGCTGATTTTTTTTTAAAGGAAATGCTAGAGGGAAAAAACATCATTGAAAAACTTATCTCCTCTTATCCATGCTTCAAATACTTTTATGGGGGGTTTTGTTTAGTCTAGATTAACACTGCTCCTGATGTTAACTGAAGGAGAAAGAGCAGTCTGGTGATTTTTCTTCTCCCCTTTATGATGTTTTCGAAATAGCACTCTAATTATATCAATACTTATGTCTTACCTGGAAATAACATGTCCAGCAGCTGACAGTAGGCTGCACCTGGACAATGAACAGACAGACGGAATCTTTATCAGATATATTGCCTACCTTGAGTTAACTAAATGATAAAAAGTGAAAAATTAATACTAATAATTTGTAATTAAAAAAAAAAAAGCTTCCAAATAATGAATTTGACTGAATACATAAAAAATAGTAAAAAATATAATACATATATACATAACGTTTTTACTCATTTACTATCTATTTAATCTATTACTGGCGCTTTAGACAGCAATTTATGATTGATGCAATCTCATAGAAATGTAAATAGCCAACCATTGAAAAGAACGGAAAATGAAGTTTGAAGCACTGATTCGCAATCCCTTATCAAACTAGCTTCATTTTCTTTTTAAAATTTTTTTTTTTACGAAGGAACAATCTTTTCCCTGCAACTAATTCAGAATTTTTAATTATTACTTAGACAAAATGATTAAAATAAAATCAGGTATGCCAATCAAATTACACTGAGGGTTATTAGTCTTTCTGGCCACAATTAAATAAACAACGAAAAGAAATTGAATGTCTATAAACATCACTCTTTCCTTTTTTTTCCGCAATCCCAAAACTTTTAAGAGCAAATCTCTTGTGATCTATACTTGAGTCTTAATAACACAATTAACCGTAGCTGTATAATAATAAGCAATAACATGGTTTTTCAATTAGCAATAAGTAATGAAGTTGTCCAGAAGGACATTTTTAAGAACACACAGTTTATAAGTATTGTAGATGTGACCCCGCAAATCGACGGTATATTGTTATTTGAGTTAACAATTTAAAGACGCTGCACTAGACAGCCTAGCACCGATCAGCACAGTAGTTGTTGACGCTGCACTAAACAGCCTAGCGTTGATTGAACTTCCCATTGGAGACATGGCACGAGACTTGGATCAAACTTTACCATTTCTCCCCTCAGAAATTAGGGTAGTCAAAGGGAAGGAATCTTGTAATATGTTACTACAAGTATAATAAGTTACTACAACCAGAGTTGCCAAACTTGAGTTTCTAAAAAATAGGGACATTTTTGGTACAGACCTAACAGGCCATTAAAACTTGCCAACAATGATTGAATGAAACAACCATTGCGGAAGTTACTCTCACCCTATCGGTTCCAGGGGCACGCTCCCCCGCAAAAAAAGAAGAAGCTTGAAACAAACTATTCTAGCAACAATTTTGCCATTTTTTTCCTTAAAAATTAGATTCTGGAAAAGAAATACTTTTTTTGTGCATGTAGCCTTCATTGCTTGCACAAAGCCTAGATCAACAGGCTTAATTGAGAGTTGACTTTTTCAAGACGGTGCTAGCCCTCTTTTTTCTTTTTTTTTTTTTTTAGAAATTTCGTCATTCTTAAGAAATGCCTAAAAATTTAAAACCACTTTTAAATGATAGTCCAACACCCGCTCATAATTCGAACACTTGGAAACTTCTGATCTTGTTAGGAATTTCCGAGGAATTACTAACGGGTTTGAATGTAACACATATCGATAGGTAAATAAATGTAATGCTTACCTGATGATAGTTCCTCAATTTTTGAATACTGTGATTGAAGAGTATCATTAATCCATTTCAGCATGTCATGTCGACTGAGGTTATTTTCTGATGAATTTGTGTTGAAAACATTCACAGCCATTGCGTACAAATATTTATTTCTGAAAATAAACAAATTAAAAAAGTTTTAAGTTTAATCATAATTTTCTAAATTTCAAAGACTAGGAGGCGAAAACCACACCGTGGCTCTGTCTACTTTTCAGGACCAACAAGGACATTACAAAAAAAAAGAAATTAAATTCATGAATACAAGTCAAAAAGTAGATTCACACAAAGCGAACAACTTTCAAACAAAAACAAAGCGTGACCTCGCCGTCAGTTAAAAAACAACAACAACTCTGCAATTTGGCATATTATATATCACACACAGGATGTTTATTCTTCATTCCTGTTCAATAAGTCTAATGTGTAGAGTCATTATATACCATTGCACAATTTTTTAATAGCCAAAGTAAGATCTGTTGATAGCCAACCTCCACTGGATGAATCAACGCCCCATGAAAAGGATGCTCATAGATACTTCTGTTCTAAAGCTATTCCATTCATTTTATTTTCGCATTTTAGGTATAACTTAATATGCTGTGCCATTCACCCTAGATTTCATGAAGAGGAAAAATAAAAGACTGTTGGTAGACACCACACAGTTTGCGTTCGGAAAGCCAAACTTCCTAACTACGCACTTCGCGTTTACAAAGCCGAAAAAACTCTTCCCAGCCAGTAAAAACTTGATTCTCTTCAAATGGTGACATGCTGCCGCCTCGAAGTTTAAGTGCCCTCTCAGAGTGCATTGCAGTGAGTGACTCAGAGTAAGACTAATCAACTGTAAGTTTAGTGAAAGTGAAACAAAAAAGATGTTCAAACTCCCCCACAAGTAAGTGCGCGGTGAGTACCCACTTCAAACATCTAGATTGACTTATTGAGATTTATATTAATGCATGGTGTATTCCACAAGAATTTTCTGGAGGATAAATGGTTTAAGATTCAAACCCTATTTTGTTAGGTGCATTTTTAGAAGCACATATACTGATTGGTGTCAAAATAAATGCCTCCACAGAAAATGGAGTGAGTTGAGTCAATGTCCAACTTCAGCACTACATAGGTTATATTGTGGACGAACCGCAAGACTGACACCTGACAATTTTATGTGCTGCCACACATGAGACGGCGAGGTACCATCTGTCTCAGCTGGTCACATCAATTATACAGACACCGACAAAACCAGAAGAAACCACAGAATGAAATCGGACAAATAAACCGGGAGATTTGAGCAGCACACCTTCAGATCAAGAGACCACGACTCTACCACTTGAGCCAGTTGGCCTTCCAGAAAATGGAATCCAAAGTAATGAAACACAAGCAAACAAAGTGCCTGTGTATGAGTGAGTGGAGGTGTGTGTGTGAGTGTGAGTGTGTGGGTGATCCTGTGTGTGCATGCGTGAGTGAATGAAGGTGAGCAATACTTTAAAAATTGTACATGATTCATATAACTTTATTGTTGTAACGTAGGCCTAATTAAAAAAAAAAAAGCAATCTTCTACATCAACTTTGAAGTTTCACACTAGTTATCTGCCATGCATATGTGCACAAGTGATTAAATGTGAAATGTGCGCTTAGTTTACAGTGTAAATCAAGGCTACTCTAATTCATAGCTGAGTACTGTTACTGTCATGGCAACTGAACCAATCATTTCTAATTATAGAAATTTAGGATGATAAATGTTAATAATCAAGCTAATAATATTTACACCTATGTAACCCTGAAAGATCCCACATAAGAGACCCTAAACACTCTAAGTTTTATAAATTAATACTTTCGAGGAGTGCATGAGTCACAACCAAAAATTATTTTCAGCAACAGGATCTAGATCTAGATCTATGGATCTAGATCTAGATCAGCTACATGTCGGTCACTTCAAAATGACGGTAATGCAATACCTACTTATGGAATAATCCATAACAATCTAGGAATAGATTTTAAATCTAATGTAGATTTAGTCTTTAGAAATGTTGATTTGTCTAAGATAGTCTAATAATCTAGATTTAATCCAGAGCGGTTACAAGTGTGTAACAATTTCCTCACCTCAATGTAACAATATTCCAGTTGTTTCCCTAGTAATATATCTCAAACGTATTAAGAGTATCCTCAAAAGCTTATTGTCTATCTCACGGAAATCAAGCTAATGGAAAAACTCATGGATTAAACATTTGCTCAGGGAGATCGACTTTTCCGACAGTCACTACTACACAATCACGAAATTTCAATGGCTCAAGACAAGAGGCTTTGGCAAGTAAGCTTATAGATACAGGCCTGGGGTTTGTTCGTTGAAAATAAAGTAAAAAACTCAACCCCGAAGAAGTTTCATTTCCGCTCTATTATGCGAACAGAAAGATTTTTTCGCAGTTTCCATACACGGCAATATGTTACATGTAAACTTTAAAAATAAATACACAATATAACATGTATCAAGGAAAAAATATAAGGATATATATACCTCGGGTATTCGATAATAAAAGACATATGATTTATTTTTGTTTTGTATATACTTTTATGCATTTGACGGAAGTCGCTTATTTTATATGAAAGTGAGTATGCAAAACTTGAATAAGACTGCTTGTGCTAGCTTCAAGTAGCTTGCTTCTAAAGCCGAATCTGAACTGCTAAATCGAAATGCTCGCCGATCTAGGACTTAAAAGCAAGGCAACCCTCACCAGTTTAATTTAAAACAAGGACTCAGACACTGAAAGGTTCCGAAAACTTGATTTAAACACATATCTACAACAATCACACTGCAACATTGTGTCATACCACCGACGAAAAGATACTAGATTTCTAGATCTAACCTGCAAACTAGACTAGAGTAGAGTCTAGTTGAATCTAGGGTAGAAATCAAGATCTAGATTCTATCCTCATACCTGACCTGTCAATTCCGTTTTTTAACAATGGAGTGCCTGATTGGTATCCAAGGGAAGGATTTTGTTTTAATCGCAACTGACACTATATCTGCAAGAAGTGTGGTTGCTATGAAAGATGGTGAGTAAAAAAAGTGGAAAGACTTCTGGGTAGATCTAGATCTAGGTAGATTACTTAGAAAACAACCTTTGTAAAGTGGGTGTCAATGATGACATCTTTGTACCTCTACTCTCTAGAGACCTTTACAGTCTATGTACAGAATTAATATTTACAACCTTTTTAAGTTAGTACAAGGTTACTGGGAACTTCAACTGTGGATCTGCGTTGTAAAAGAGA
This sequence comes from Elysia chlorotica, assembly GCA_003991915.1. NCBI lineage: Eukaryota > Metazoa > Mollusca > Gastropoda > Plakobranchidae > Elysia > Elysia chlorotica. The sequence goes on from RQTK01001665.1 coordinate 17,114, forward strand.
TCATGAAATGTGAGTAAGTAAGAAATAGAAAGAGAGGAGGTGGAGCAGACAGAATCAGAGAGAGACAAACAGAAGAGGTACAGAGACATCTAGTACTATAGAAACCATAGAAACCATCTTAAAAAGTTTTTCAAAAACAAAAAAAACTCGGAAGAAGAAAACCGACAAGAGATGTCAAGAGTGCTAGAAAAGTCCTGGGAAAGCCGAAAGGTGTGGAAACCCTGTCTACTCCCTACACTTTTCTGGTAAAAATGGGTAAAATTTATCACCAAAAAATGTTCTACTTGAAGGGGTCACAGGAGAGAATTTGTCAAGAACAACTCAATAGTAATCAATGGGGGGGGGGGGGGGGGGGGGTAGTAATCACTATTCTTCTAAAATACAATGACATTTTTCATTTCCTCTCTTTACATGGTGTTTCCACAGACCATGACAAAATGTATCCCCTGAGTGACAATCTTCTCATGGCAGTTTGTGGAGAGGCTGGTGACAGTATACAGTTCTCAGAATACATTGCCAAAAATGTTCAGCTCTACAAGATGAGGAATGGTAGGTCAACAAATCTTTGGTCTTTCATTTCTCCCTAGCTCAAGTTACCAAAGCTTTTTAGTGATAGCAAAAAAAGAATTTACAGATTTCCTTTTTTCATTAGTGATAGCAAAAAAAAACAAGAATTTACAGATTTCCTTTTTTCTTTTTTTCTCGTGTGCTATTTTGTATGAATTTATTTTGTATAGCAGTGAGTACATGACTAAATTAATTATTATTTAAAAGAATGAAAATCTATCAAGAAAAAAAAGATTTAATTGCATTTAACTTAGTGAATGTGACTACTTTGACATAATTGGAGTTCTCATTTATCAAGACTTAAAACTTGATTTAAAAGTTGATTCAACTCTTTAAAACTCTTTATTGATGCAGGATATGAGTTGTCTCCAAGGGCAGCTGCAAACTTTACCCGTAGAAACATGGCTGAAAGTCTCAGATCATCGGTAAAGCTTTTTTGTTGTTGTTGCTATTGTATTGTCTTTCATGTCATGTTCTTTTTTTACCTGTCAAGGTATTCACCCGTTGTTTGGAAAGAACAAAAATTTCATCGGGAGTCTCATGCTATCAATGTCAGTCGCAAATAGATATAGGCAAAATAAATTCACACATATTTCTGTCTCTGGACACATTCTACATTGTACTCTGCAAATTTTAGCAAACATTGTTTTAGGGCTTAATTTTTTAATTAAAGAAAGGGGATAAATACAGTCCCGTCTATATCACAGCACCTCAGGGTGTAAAAGCACTTTTCCCAAGCCCCCTTTTTCTCCTTAAAAAACAGTAAAAATTCACTGGTTTGACGGCGCCTACAAGCTCCTTCTGTCATAACGACGCCTTCAGTAGGCAGAGCTTAACAACACAAACAGTGAGCATAGAGTGCTGCAACGCCAGCTTGCGCTAATAAAAAGCCTCTCAAGTCTTTCACCCCTTTTTTTCTTTCTCCACCATTAGTCTAATTCAATGTGTACCATCCACTCTACCTGTGATGATTGCTGTTGCATGTCGCTACTGTGTTGCAGCTCTAGCCAAACCGTTGCCACCTTTTGTGTCGTATCACAGTCGGTGGTTTAAAGAGCCTTAGAATTATTGTGAAAACTATTTGTATTTAATGATCATTTTATTGAGCCATATGGACATGTACATTTTTGGTCATTTTCGTACATTTACAATCTTTTCGGGGACACCCGTTAAATGGACATACCTCCAAACAAACCTATCCGTCATTCCGAAGTGACACTACTTTTCGTGAAGGTTAATATAGATTTATACTATAGCTTTATATTTTAAATCTAATTGATATCCGATGGTATAGATCTAGATCTAATTCTGTGATATAAATCGGGAACTAGATAGTTGACATTGAGGGGTGAAATGGCTCAAGTGGCAGAGCGTCTAGTTCTCATTAAGTGCCTAGTTTGAGACCGACGACTTGGCAAATTAAATGTCTGATTCGTCCACTACTGGTCGGTTCAGTCAATTAATTCATCTTTCAATCTTCATATCATACTTATTGATTCTGGAACATTAAGTGTCTGATTGGTTGTTTAATTTTGATGTTTGAAGTGTTTATCAATAAGATAGGTGGATGGCATCATTAAGATATATGCCATTCTAACATGATCATACCATGTTGAATTTGAAAAAAATAATCCAAAATGAATCAAATGCACTTTGAGTTTATACATTTTATTCGAAAAACTTCAAAAATAGTCACTCATTTATAATCCTGGTATGTGACCAAGAGAGTGAATTGCCCTTTGCACCACTTGTGAAGTAAGTCTTAGGAAGAAGCTGAATTTGTTAAGAGGATTGAAATATTCTTTCCATAAAAATAGACATATATGTGCTTTAGTATAAATTTACTGATTATTCTTGTGGAGCCAATTTGTTTTTTTATTAAAATATTCATATTGTCCTTTCAGAGAAGTCACCTGGTGAATCTTCTGATCGCAGGTCACGACAAAGAGGAAGGGCCATCCCTGTACTTTCTGGATTACCTTGCTTCTTTGAACAAAATGCCCTTTGCTATTCATGGGCATGGAAGTCTGTTTGCCCTGAGTATCATGGACAAATATTATGAAAAAGGTGAACGCTGTCGCATTTGAAAATTCTATGCAGTCGTACTTGGTGTTTGCATAACTTGGAATCCAAGATAAAAGCCTTGTGGACCTCCTAAAAGTTTATATAAAGCTGTGACTCTTAGTTAGTTAGAAGAAAACAGTAAGGAAATGGCTGCTATTAAAAGAGTTTATATCAAGCCAGGTTTATTTTATGTACAGGGGTCAATCAAATATAAATTGCCCAGAATGTGAAGGAATGATCAGATTCACATGAAATTTTACACACATACTTTTTTCTCCATTATAACCCCCTAATGAGCACCACCTCTCCTTGACCAAAAAAAATTCTAAACAGGTGTCGGATTTGTCCCTAAAATTTTCGTCTGCAAGTTTTTAAACTTCAATTTTATCTTTTAAACACTTTTTCTTTAGATCTTTCTTTAATAAAGGGAACTGAAAGGTCCAAATCACTTAGTAGGTGAAATGAGATAACATGTCAAACCTACAATAGTTTGCATCTGCTGTTGACATTGAGACACAATGAGAACACACAGTAGAAGTCCATTAAAAAAACAAACAACTTATTGACAAATACATCTCAGTGGAAGTTGTTTTGATAAAAGACATTTTCTCAAGTTTCCTTTTCATAAAGTTGCATTTATGTTTTTGTACTTTGGTTTGCAGTTTCACCAAAATGTACATTGGAAATTGCCAATCTTTGTTCATTTCATCTTGTGAACAGTGGGCAATTGTTTCCTGAAAATTCAATGAAATCCTAAAGTTGTACATATTTCAATGTTATCTTATGTGCGTTCATTTAGAGAAAATCAAGGTGCATCCAGAGGTTTTTACTTTTTTTAATTGTAATTTGTTCAAATTACTAAAACTGCCATATTGTTAAAACATTGTCATTACAGCAAGAAAGTATGGCTTATTTATAGCAGTGATTAATTGCAACTTCATTATATACTTTTACAGATCTTGACTTTGCAGGAGCCTCAGCCCTTTTGATGAAATGTATTACAGAGGTATGCTCTTCAAATATTAATATCCCAAGTGGCATAATTTTATGCTGTTTTAGGAAGATATCCATAAACATTCTATTTAATTTAAAACATTCTTCAAGTGAGCCAAAACTTTAACTGCATTTGAATCATTGTTGAATTTTCAATAATAATTATGAATATGATTTTAAATTATTTACATGGATAACGAAATGTATTTCACCTGCTCTTATCTCATGTGCTGGTAAATTATATTGTATCCTCTTTATCCTTTGCCAAACCAATGTATGGACTTGCCTTAAAGTGCTATTACAGATGTAACACATATCAGTGATGCCAATTTTCTGTAAAATTACAGAATTCCTTTAAAAAAAAATCGTCCGTCACAGTTCAGTAAAAAAAAAAAATCACTGGTCGGATTTTCCACAAGGTCTGTCAGTGGCAACATGATTAAAAAAAAACAACTTTTCTTTACATTGGGAGTAGCTTTTTGAACACAGGGGCATTTTTTGTTTGTTTAAAATTCGAATACACCTACTAACCAAAGGTTGTTTTTTTTATACTAAAGAATATGTCTTTCTAAAAAAATCAGCCCTGAAAAGTAACCAAATTCTTTGTATGGCAATCAAAATGTAATCATGGTAATCGTTGCCCATTTCTGAGACCCTTAAGTTTAAATAAATTGGTGGATTTTAACACCTCTCTTTCCTGGGAAGGAAAAGGGCAAGTCCTTTCAAACCATTGAGGGTGACAAAGAAAGAGAAGAAGTTGACGTAAATGATAGTCAGAGAAACAGACAGACAGAGGGAGATTATAGACAGCAAGAGAGAGACAGAGATAGAAATAGACACAGAGATAGACATACAGACAGATTGGCAGACAAAAAAACGGGGAGGGAGAGATTGACACTGAGACAGAGAGGGATAAAGAAAGAGAGAGAATTAGAAAAAAGAAGGAAGGAAAAGCAAGTGCGCCTGCAAGTGAAAGAGAGAAGAAGAGAGGTCCGAAGAGAAACATGAGGAAGCTGAAAATAGCTAACGGACAATAGAGATAGAGAGGAGAGAAAAAACGGAGAATTAGCCAGAGAAAGAGATAGAACAGTTCAGAGAGCTTTTAAAGTTTTCTTTGTCTAGAGAGAAAATGGGACTGTCTACGTACATGTATGCACCCAGCTCATTTGGTGTGTTCATTGATGGTTGTGAAGTTGAAGTTAGGCAGAAGTATTGCTATCTCCATTATACTTTTAATTAATTTTTCGGACCATAACATTTTCAGTAGTTTTTTAATTTCTTTTTATATTCCGTGAAAATTGGGAGATATGTTAGTATGTCCCTAAGAGATAGACTACTTAACCCATAATTTGGAGACAATAATACAATTTATATACAGTGGAAACCTCATAATTAGAATTCCTTGGGAATTGACAACTTCAAATTTAGAGACTTTGAATTATTGAGGGAGATATCCACGAACTACAAAAGTGCTAAAATTAGTAGACATAACTTTACCATTTTTTAGAAACTGCGTTTATGATAGTTTCCTATTATTTTCTTTCTATCGCAATCTTCTCCCAATCTCATCTCTTTAAAATCCATGTCTTGGGCAGCAATGAGCAACGAATTCTACTTGACAGGTAGCACTTTGATAATGCCTGTTTGTGGTGTGAGCTTCGAATCAATAGAATCACACCAGAAAAACTTTGAATTATGAGTCTGATTTATTAGAGCCAAAGAGGGGAAAAAAACCTATTCTCTTGCAAAATTTGAATTATCAGACTTCGTTTTGTGAGGATTCCACTGTATGCCCATTACAATGAATACTGAATGGCTGTCCATTTTTATTCACTGGTTCAAATCATCTTCGAATGTGCCACTTTCAGAACATAAATTATTGAAGTTTAAAGATATGTCAAATTCATTGACAGTTATGCTCTATGGGTACATCATTTCTAAAATTATACCTGAGCACTTAAGTGGTTAAACTGTGTTGGCATTGGCAGTAATAATTAACCTAGTTTTGTTTCTTCTCTCTTTAAAATCAGATCCAGAAAAGGTTTATTGTCAACCTGGGTAAATTTCGTGTAAGGACTGTCGACAAAGATGGTATTCATGACAAGGGAACTGTTGCACCAGAGCCTGTTGTTGCAGCTTGAATTAAATTGAGAGTGATGGCCTGTATCATTTTTAAAGATCTTTGCAACATTTTTGCGTCAGGCTAAAAAATGTATTGTTGTTGTTCACAAATTAAATTTTGGATTGTCTACCTTGTGTGGAGATGAATAAAGGTATTCAAGAACAACAAACTTTTCAAATGAGATTTTCTTATGAATTTTGTGTGTGTGTGTAAAATGTATTGATCTATTTGTTCACAAAAAATGTTATGATACAATTAATTTTGTTTACTTTAGGCAGGAGGGGTAACAAGACTGCAAAAAGTTTGGTTTTGTAAGCCCACTGACTGTCTTTTGTTTACTGTTACTTCTTAAAACAAAATAATGGGAATGTGAAATCTTCTGTATTCGTAATAGTTTTGATGTTTATAATCTTAATCAACATCTGCATACAAGAATATTATTATTGTTTACATGGGCTCACTATAGCTACAGTGACCAAGTTGTAAAAGAAACCTAAAATTGATTTATAAATGAGTCAGATCTTGACACAAAAAACTAAATGATAATTTTATTATATATCTGTCACTCTTGAAGTAAAGAAAAGGCTGATTCCCAGTGGTCATTTTGAGACCCTTCCTCAGGCAGAACAATCCTTTGCCACATTATAAGTGTCTAAGAGAGGATAGCTCCTTGATCCCCATATATCCTCCAGAGAAACCTAGAGTATGTTAAACCTGCAGCTCAGAGCTCAGCTCTTTCTTCCTATAGTACATAAGTCTCCATCTAAGAAAAATATCTTAAATTTGCTCAAACCAGCATAGAGCAGATATCATTTTGATTGTTACATTCACATTTCTATTAAAGAATTAATTTCTATAAATTTGTTCTTGTCTGATTTTTATTTTGTGTGTGTGTGTGTGCAGTGAACTCAACCTAATTTGGCGTTCAATGAATAGCTTTTTTCCATTAACACGACATACTTAGAAAGTCTGGGATTGGGATAAATCACTATAGCTTTCTGTATAATTTCGCACATTGACAAAAATGTTGATGGCGCAATTGCTATTCATCTTGTACCAATATAAATTGTAATATTTGTATATGGCTGTTCCATCGGGTAAATAAAGAAGGCAATTTGAAGACATAATATACATGATACACTCTAAAATGAAAATGTACCAGTTTTGCTCTGCTAATGATTGTGCATCACAAATTCTTAAAGCTTTTTCATTATATACTTTAAGTAAAATAATTGTAAAAAAGGTGATAACCTTCTAATTTGTGCTAAGGAAAAGACTTTACCATCATATATAGATTACAGTAAACATACATTTTTCCAATTTAAATGAAAATGTACTTTTTTGAAAAATGGTATTTATGAAGCCAGTAAAACTTGTTCTGTACTTGATCCTTTTTGCTACTACTGGAGCTTAAGAGTGTGACATCCAGATATTCTCCAAAACATTGATGTAAACATAGTGTTTAAATCTCTAAATGTTCATGTGTTTATAGAAGGACTTGTAGTGCAGTGGCAACATTGAAAGCAATTGATCAACAGGAAACTGAAAAACATTAAAACCTGGTATGTTTGTATTATGCTCCATACCAGTGCAACCAAGTCATACACTATGTAACATTGAAAGTAAAAAGAAATTACATTTAGTATCTAAATGGATATCTCATAAATGAAAGGGCCTACACATGTGTACATGTATATCCATTCAGTTTTAAATCACAGCAAGTACACAGTATCAACTATCATGCAAACTTATGACTGTATTTCCATGGCTTTAAAATTTAAGTTTGTCCAAATTTTCTCGTCATGTTAACTGAAAAAAATATTCACGATTTCCTTTAAATGAAAAAAAATTATGGAAGATAGTTGCAAGTACATGTAAATATGCTCGCAAAGCAGGTGACAAGTGGAATACATTTGGTTCTTTGCATAAAAATGTTTTGATAGGTTAGAAATCTAGCTACAAAAACGAATGTAACTTAACTATTTTCCCTCCTGTTTATATTACATGTTTCCAGTTTTTACAAGTATTAACTAAGTAAGAGATGTAATGGCACCACCATGATCAATTAAAAATAAAAGGGGGCTCATAAGATACTAATATGGCATGAAAATCCCCGCTAGTGCTGCAACAGATTCCCATTTAATGCCTTTTACAGTATTAAAATAGATCGTTTTAGAAAAGGGTGTGTGTGTGGGGGGGGGGGGGGACAATTTTAAAGATAGATCTAGATCTAGATATAAACTAGAGAGATTTTGTGCCTTATCGAGAAAAAAATCACTAACGGCTTATCCTTGGAAGAGGGTGAGAATAAAATTTTGGACATGTGGTTTCAACTGTTATTAATTAATTAGTTACTTTTCTATTGCAATGAAGAGAACTTTATATATTACCTATTACTATTAGGAAATTCGTTATCTAAAATACTCAAAGCAGTTAATTCATGCATTCATGTTTTGAGTAGTTACCATATATATACACCAAGCTCAGACTTACAACTTAGCCTAACCTTTACATTATGTAGGCTTATATGCAATGCATATCGAACGTCACAAAAAAAAATAATATGACGAGTATGTTGAGCTCTGGACGTTTTAGCGTTTTTATGGTCTCCATGTGACACATGCCTTTCAAATTGAGTGTGATATCAATTTCAAATTCAAGACAGCTACCAGCTCAATACATTGGGAGAGGGAGACACATGGGTTCCACAAATTCCTCCTAAGCAGCAAGTTTTTCGAAGAATATTACTTGTATCGTCCGTGCTTTTTTGATCAAGTCAAATTTATTTAAATTAATAGTTTTTTTTTTTTTAAAGACGTTCAATATGATTTCATAACCTCACGGTAACGAAAATGGGTGGAAATGTAAAAGGATACCGATAGTGATGATATCAATACATAGCCGAATTCTTAGCACATTCTGTGGTGATTTGTTTTGATCGTTTTCCCCCTATCGAATGTAGCTAAATGGGTCTACATTTTTAACCGAACTGTTTTTCTCTCTCCCCTTCTCTCAATCGCACACATTAATTTGTAAAAAAAAATCCCCTTCAGCATTTATGTCGTATAAATATGTGTGGCAACACATAATAAAGTGAGACGTCAGTCTTGGGATCCGTCGCTGTATAGGATGCTCCAGGGAAACCTAGGACTAGGAGACGTTAAACCCGGAGAGAGGGAGAGATCTCTATCCCTCGCTCTATATCGGCCTAGCGACTCCTTGTCTTAGTGCCAATGTCGAACTATTCGTGCCCTGATTTAAGAGCCTTTGTTCCACTAGATGGCCTTTTGGGTGAAGAAGTTGGCGGGCTAAGTGCTAGGTTGGACAGAAGGAATGTGCGTTATCTGCCCAATTAAGGAAGACCGATGTTCTAAACTTCAGCACGATGTGGCTTTTCTTCCCGACAAATCTTTTTAACGAGAGAAATACATCTACTTCGATTATAGTCTTCGTACTACTACTACTACTACTACTACTACTACTACTACTACTACTACTACTACTACTACTACTACTACTACTACTACTACTACTACTACTACTACTACTACTACTACTACTACTACTACTACTACTACTACTACTACTACTACTACTACTACTACAAGAATGGTGTTTGTTACCGTAAAATTAAGACTTCTCGAGAATTGTGAGAAACTCGTAGGCCCTAAGTCTTTAATTTCGAAGGCTAAGAATTGATGTTAAATCTCATGACTACTGTACATGTATTATTATCTGTAAACATTGATAACGGTACCCGCATCTCTGCACCACACAAACGTATTGTATGGGAAGTGTCAGGCAGGTCTAAACAGTAAATAAATAATTCTTACCACTTACCTTTGCACAACTAGTAGACCCAGATGAATGTTTCATGCTCCGAGTCCCAATGTTACTATATTTGTGTTAGGAATAATTATAGGCTGTTCTTCTACGTATGCAATAATTTTATGGATATATAATGTTACTATGACATTAAGGCTCAGACTAACACAGAATCTAGGTCCATTCTTTAGGCTCACAAGTTGGGAACATATCGTATTAACAGCACATAAAGTTGTAACTTTAAAGCGTTGTCGCGTTGTCTGAAGACAGTCTTTCCTCTCTGTCCACGCACCAATCTGACAATGATTAGTCAACCGATCCAGCTCGAAGGACACTATCCAAGGCCTTCACGGATCTAAGGTCTAGCTTGTCCTGAACTGTCTCTGGATCTTGCTCTAGATCTACTTAGATAACTTGTTAGCCTACACGCTTCAGTTTACGGTTAAGTTAATTTTCCGATTTTACTTCCTCGTAACGGGAAGTTCCCTTTAGACGGGGGAAATTTTTAGCTGTTGGGCCAGTTCTTGTCACCCAATGGAATCGAAGGAAGGCCTTCGTTACGGTTGACCCGATAAGGTTTAAGTGATAATAAATAAGGACCAGAAATAGAAAAAAATTTGTATTGGCTGGTTTCGTATATATAGTCTTGACTAGGGTCTATAGAAATTCTTTACATAAGACGAGATGTATGGGTTTTGGATATGCGTTTTCTTCGTTTCCACTAGAAAGGGAAAAAATAACAACAAACAAACAAATAAACATTAAAAGGAAAAAAAAGAAAAGAAAATGTTAAATAGAATAATTAAGCTTGTTTGGAAAATGCGTCCATATTATATAATTATTGGCATACAGGAAATTTGAAATAAAAAAAAATGACTTAGCAAAATAATAAATTCAACTGACTCTTTTATTTTTTAAGTGGGAAAACAAACGATAATCTTCCTGTTTTGTCAGAAACCATAAAGAGATTGAGAGAAAGAGAGCAAGGGAGAGCGAGAGAAAGAGGGAGGTAGATATAAAGAGAGATAGAGGGAGATAGAGAAAAAGGGAGAGAGAGAGAGAGAGAGAGAGAGAGAGAGGGGGGGAGAGACAGAGAGACAGAGACAGAGAGAGATAGGGGACATAGACATACAGATTATACAAAACCAAGCATTTTATCTACAGTAATCGGGAATACCGCGTATAACAACATATTCATAATTATTTGTAAAATATATCGGGTTTTTTTTTTACATACTTAGGCGCAAAGCAGCAACAACAGTCCTTGGACTGACAGTGTGAACGGATCCTCTCTCATTAACAAACAGTCACTCAAACGATGACCCAGATCGAAGGCCTGGCAGTTCAACTGAAACTGTGTCGATTAATTAACTGTCGGATGTTATACATGCTTGCCTTTTTTCCCTTGAAATACGCCATCGTCGTTTTAAAATTTTCTTTTTACATTCCATAAAGGCCTATACAATAATAATGTATAATATCTAAACAATAATAATTATGTAGGACAACTAGGCACAATGGCCCCGAGCCTCAGTCGCTATAAATAGATCTTACTATTAGATTTTTAAGAATATTTTCTTACTTCCTCGTCAAATATCTTGTTATAATTACATAGTTTACTTTCGCCCTAATCCGTTTTACGCATAATTATGTTCATCCACACATTTTGTCTTAGAACGCCATGTAAATCTCGATTTCTAACAAAAGGGAATAATATGCCGAGGGCGTATAGAAGAGAAAGTGTGATATAAAACACTGTGTCATCGGTCAGCTTTCCATGCAAGGTCGCATTTTTATTTCTACTTTAAAATCCACAGGGCCCAGAACCAGGGGAATCCCCCCCCCCCTTTTTTTTTCCCCGCTAATAATTATAATATCGATTATTAAATTGAAAGGATCGTTGAAAAATAATACGAGACGCACATGTTTGTACATTGGTTTTGAATGGAAGGAACCACTCTCTTTGGAAAAACGTTTATTGGGTCTTTTTTTTCCATATACAAATAACATACATGTACAAGTACAGTACCCAATGTTTGTCAGAGATTACACAGACACCCCCCCCCCCCACAAAAAAATAAAAAAAAAAAAAATAAAATAAAATAAAAATGAAGAAAGAATGTAAAATATTATGCTTTCTTGTCGGGTCTAATAAATTCTCTTTGTTTTGATTATCTGCGACTACATACATACATGATATGACATTTGATTTA
>RQTK01001665.1:29171-57824 GCA_003991915.1 Elysia chlorotica
TATATAAAAAACAAAGCAAGATGCAAGGAAAAGGAAGCGGCTTGTGGGTGAGTTGGCTTAGTGGTAGAGCACGCGGCTTCAAATAAGACGATCCGGGCTCTGTCACACGATCAGGCTTTAAAAAATAAGCCACAAAAAAAACAACAACAACACAAACAAACAAAAAAATCCCTTTCTGGCAGGATCGGTGACAAAATGATTATTATGACCAGCTGAGACAGAAGGCCTGGTGTTCCAACTCTGTCTCTGTGTGGCAGCATAGTTAGACAATTTTCATACATTAGTTTTTGGATCCGTCCGCGACATAGTTAAGTAACTGGCGTTAGACCAACAAATCAAACCATAAAAAGTCGACCTTTAGAGATTCCTGGATGGGAGCCGTCCGCACTGATACTGACTTAGCAATCCCACAATCCCAGGCCTGCCCTCCAAACACAAATTAATATTTCATACAAAAGATTATTAATTTTGGTATTTTAGTATTACTCTCGAGTTCTGAAATTAGCCATGATATTGGGGCGTTCCAGCTTCTTGTTTTATTTATTCATTTTTTTTTTTTAAAGCAGGACCGCGAGAAGCTACAACAATAATTTCCAAATCAGTTACGATTGACAGAACATGCTAAAATAAGAGGATGGTGATAATTTATGCTTTGCCTTCTTGAACATATAAAGTAAATTAAGATAAAACGGTAATTAAAATGTGGAAGAGTTATAGACAACAGACTGAGGTTGGATAATGATAATTATACTCAAAGAGAAAAAAAAAATCGTCCCTGGGTGGGCTCGAACCACCAACCTTTCGGTTAACAGCCGAACGCGCTAACCGATTGCGCCACAGAGACCGTTGCACGTTGCAATGATTTATTTTTTATAAACTATACTTGTATTAATGCTGCTAAAAACAAATCTTTCTTTTTAAACTTTATTTTTTTTAAATTGATTAAATATTTAGATCATTACTTTAGATGTTATTCTTCTGAGCTATATTTGGGGGTTAGAATCAGCCTGATATCTAGATTTTGTGTTTCACGACCAATTACACTTTGTTTTGTTATTACTTTCTAACTAAGCTTATAAACTTCTCTTTTTTAATGTTCGAACTTCCAGAATGGCGGCCCCCATAAAAATCTGAAATCTAGATTTACATCATTTAGATCTAGATCTAGATCTATTTTATGTTAGAAGATGTTTTATTTTTATAGATTGTATCGCGACATCCCGATCTAGATAGTATGGTTTATACTGTCTCAACTAAATATAGATCTATACCCTTCGTTTGTAGATAAAAAAAGATTAGTCTTAAGATAAGAAAGGATTATTTATACTATAGTAGAATACTAGTCTAGACGTAGACTCTAGATCTAGATTAGATCTCTCTCTTTCTACAAAAAAAGGCTTTTTAACCGAAGAATAAATTGAATTCATGCTTTTTCTCAAAACCATATTTGGATTGAATCTGAGACGTTGCAGTACAATGGTCCGAGTATTGAACGTTGCAGAAAAGAATGATGCAGCAAAATCATTGGCAAACGTTTTATCCCAAGGGCGCAGTAGAATGGTAAGCTTTATAGACAAGATCTAGATAATTTTTGTCATCATCAAGAAGTGCCATCCTGCTTGGGGTCGCAGTTGGCGACATCTGTCCAGTTGTTTGTTTAATGTCCAAGTATTCACCTGAGCACTCGCACCTGAAGGTTGTTTTATTTCCTGTTTAAAAGTTTTTTTTTTTTTTCCTATTCTTGTCTTTATTTCTGTTTTGCATACTGTTTAATATTTATAACTGTTATAAATCAAGTACAGTGGTCTCCATCTAAGAACTCTCCAATTACAAACCCACTCCGTCTTCGAACCCTCTGCCCCTACTTTATTAGCTGGTACTTACTTATTTCGTTTAAAAAAAACAACAACCCCGAAGTGCAGCTGTTTGCTCCCAATTCATATTTTCGAATATCCATAAAGAACGTCTCCGTTTATGTTTTTAGAATCTTTCTAGAAACTGCTTGATGTTTTCATGTCTCACCTTATCATTATCAAACGCTATTGTTATAATTGTACTGTTGATAAAACAAATATTCGTCTTTCTGTGTATCTTTGGTGCCATCTCGCATAACGTTTTCAACATAAGAATTAAGATGGCACTTATTGTTCCTTTGCCCTCCACAAAGCCATTCTGTTCTAGGGCGATTTCTGTTTCTGATAGAATCTTGACATAAAAAAAAAAAAAAGAAGTCTAGTTTCTATTTAATGAATGTATGTATTGAGCTTTTAAAGAAAGTGTACATACTAAACTCACTTTTTTTAATGCACTCACGTTGATTGGTTTGGATAAAAGGGTCTGATGCAGAAGGAAAAACGATGACTGTTCAAAACAAATTTTTATGTGAATTCATTGCAGATTTACTGGAAATAAAATTTTTACTTCTTTTCAGTTTTTGCTTTTTTAAATTTTTACAGGGAATTCATTTTTATCACTATAATTTGCTTTGTCTTCAGAGAGAGGGCTTTTCGAGATTCAACAAAATCTATGAATTTGAGTATCGTCTGATGAACCAGCAGGTCTCCATGACTATGACTTCTGTATCTGGCCATCTCCTTGCCTTGGAGTTTATTGGTACCTTTAAGAGCTGGTCAGTTTATTAAAATCAGCTGAAAATATACTGTGGAGACTTTTTGTTCTAGTTCAAACTTAAAGACAAACATAAGAAGTTTAAAAGGTATGTTTCATTAATAATGAAAGATGTTGAAAGATGTCAAAAAACCCAATTGTCACTGGTTAACAAATTATGATGCATTGAAAAAACGTACATTTTTTTATTCTTAACTGCTATTGATGTTTTAAAAGGATTTTGGTTTTGGTTTTAGTACCACTCTCATACTGTTAAATAGTTTATGACGGCTTCATCTGACTTCTTCTAAAGAATCTTTCTGACACTCATCATTTGTTCCAGTAAATCATCATAATCAAGTGATGTTATTTTTTTTAATTTTTTTTTTATTTTATGTGTTTATGATTTTTTAAAACACAGGAAAGCATGCAATCCAGTTGATCTGTTTGATGTTCCTGTGCAGAAATATTGCCCTGACAACTTTGTGGATATTAAGGTAAGTTTAAACAAAAGTTTTATCAAAGAAAACAAGAGGATCAAAAAGTAACGTCCCTTGTAATAGTTTTTGAAATCCCGGGTTTGAATTTTGAGGTCTCGCAAAACGCTGTAGACCCTTTTGAAAAACATTTTTTTTACATGCCCACTTCGTGACAAATCAATATATGAGCAATTTTCTTAGCCTAAAGGATTTCAAACAATTTGTTCTACTTACTTTACAAAATAGGCTAATCTAGAAACATAGCATTTCTATTGAATTGAAATAAGAACAAATATATTATAAAAGATGGCTGATATTTACCTTGCTAAATAAACAGACTAAAGTCAAAATGAAACAAGTGCTATGCCCAAATGTTTAAAAAAATCATTTATGACTGATGCCTTCATAGTGTTATTGTTAAAATTAAGTTTTCTTTATCTATTTGTGTGAGGCTTAGTTAAAAGCCCCATGTAGTTACAGCACTACTTATCTATCTCTACATGTGGCATTGGTATGGTAACATTTATTTTTCAATTTTATTGGAAGTTGATACATGCTGTAACGTCTGATTTTTGCCATTTCCTTAGTCAAAGTAAAACATTAAATACCGGTTACAATAAGATATTCTCAACATTTATCTGTTTCTTGTTTCCACCAGCGGACCCTGGAGAGAGAGGTGCGAGGCTGTCAGTCTCTGGTTATATGGACTGACTGTGACAGAGAAGGAGAAAATATTGGATATGAGATTATTCAAGTGTGTCAGGCAGGTTAGTGATTTACAATTTTAAAACTATGTCATGAAAACTTGAAAATACCAACAAAAGGGCTATACTCTACAATGTTTGTAGGACGGCTCAATAGTACAATTACTGGAGTTTCAATGTAGACTCTGGAAAACAATATTGACTCTTGAAAACAATATTGACTCTTCCTAAATCTAATTAAGATTCTTATTTATACAAAATTTCGTCGAATCATCCAGAACAAGAATTACGTAAATCATAAGAGAATATTCTCGGTACAACTCTTTAGCAATCAACAACCAATCAGAACAAAGGTAAACAAGAGGTGACGAGGTGATTACTATTCTAGAACTAGCCGGAGGTTTCGAGAAGGGCTGTGTTCAGTAAGCAAAACTCACAATCAAATTCTTAGGCTTGAAATACAATCGTTATGCAAACAAACAAGATAATGTACATACATCTAGTCAATCCGCTACCCAAAAGTTACGCACCTAAAAAGGGTGAGGAAATGAATAGATCAACTTATAGTACAATGCGTTACACAAACATTTAAGAAGTTTAAAAGGTATGTTTCATTAATAATGAAAGATGTTGAAAGATGTCAAAAAACCCAATTGTCACTGGTTAACAAATTATGATGCATTGAAAAAACGTACATTTTTTTATTCTTAACTGCTATTGATGTTTTAAAAGGATTTTGGTTTTGGTTTTAGTACCACTCTCATACTGTTAAATAGTTTATGACGGCTTCATCTGACTTCTTCTAAAGAATCTTTCTGACACTCATCATTTGTTCCAGTAAATCATCATAATCAAGTGATGTTATTTTTTTTAATTTTTTTTTTATTTTATGTGTTTATGATTTTTTAAAACACAGGAAAGCATGCAATCCAGTTGATCTGTTTGATGTTCCTGTGCAGAAATATTGCCCTGACAACTTTGTGGATATTAAGGTAAGTTTAAACAAAAGTTTTATCAAAGAAAACAAGAGGATCAAAAAGTAACGTCCCTTGTAATAGTTTTTGAAATCCCGGGTTTGAATTTTGAGGTCTCGCAAAACGCTGTAGACCCTTTTGAAAAACATTTTTTTTACATGCCCACTTCGTGACAAATCAATATATGAGCAATTTTCTTAGCCTAAAGGATTTCAAACAATTTGTTCTACTTACTTTACAAAATAGGCTAATCTAGAAACATAGCATTTCTATTGAATTGAAATAAGAACAAATATATTATAAAAGATGGCTGATATTTACCTTGCTAAATAAACAGACTAAAGTCAAAATGAAACAAGTGCTATGCCCAAATGTTTAAAAAAATCATTTATGACTGATGCCTTCATAGTGTTATTGTTAAAATTAAGTTTTCTTTATCTATTTGTGTGAGGCTTAGTTAAAAGCCCCATGTAGTTACAGCACTACTTATCTATCTCTACATGTGGCATTGGTATGGTAACATTTATTTTTCAATTTTATTGGAAGTTGATACATGCTGTAACGTCTGATTTTTGCCATTTCCTTAGTCAAAGTAAAACATTAAATACCGGTTACAATAAGATATTCTCAACATTTATCTGTTTCTTGTTTCCACCAGCGGACCCTGGAGAGAGAGGTGCGAGGCTGTCAGTCTCTGGTTATATGGACTGACTGTGACAGAGAAGGAGAAAATATTGGATATGAGATTATTCAAGTGTGTCAGGCAGGTTAGTGATTTACAATTTTAAAACTATGTCATGAAAACTTGAAAATTATCTGCTCAGGCTTTAGTTTCACATAAACTTTTTGAAATTGAGCTATTGAAATAGTTAATTTCTAATACTGAAGTCAAACTGGACATGTTTCTTGTTGAAATGACATATGAAATAAAAACCGTACCAGAACCACTGAAAATAAAGTTTTTGATGATGTCTTATTCCGTTAGCCATTTACCACAACATTGATATTTATTACATCAGGCAAATTACTAAAAAAATGTAAAAGTTTTGGCTCAAATTAAACGAGGTAAACAGAATAATAAAAGAAAACCTTATATCTAACCTGGAAGAGGTACCTATGATTGATACATAAAGAGCATTCATAACATCTAGAATATTTCAACATATTAAAAAAAGGAATTCTGTTGTCAATTATATAATACAGTTATTTTCAACTTATATTGTAGTGCCACTAATTTAGATATGAAGCTATTCATTTTAAGGCTTTTTTTTTTTTACTGTTTGTTCCTTTTGTTATTGTTCATCTTCTTATCATAATTTGATTAGTAACCTCCAGGAAAATGTTTAGCATCCATTCTTGCAGTCTCAATACAACCAATAGCTTTTTTTTATTATTGTAAACTGTCTACTGTCTGTTTTTTTTGTTGTTGTTGCAATTTTACCATGAAGCAAACAATACTGCTTATGTTTTCTAAAATATATTCAATTTTTGTTTCAGTGAAACCAAACATTAAAGTTTACAGGGCAAAATTTTCAGAAATAACTCCACAGTAAGTTTGTGCTTGCATATCTTAATTTGTTTTTTTACATAAGGGGGCAACAAAGAATTGATAAATAAAAAAAGGAACTTGTAAAATTTATATTGCTTAGTTAATACTGATACATTATTTTTCTAACCTTTACATATTAAAAAAAATCCCCCCAAAATCCGTATTCCGTTTCAATCTTAATGCTTGACATTTTCTCAAACAATAAAACAAAACAAAGCACTTTAACATTTACAGGTAAGGATCTTTGCCTATATGTTGAAGGAATGATAGTTGAATCATACACGTCATAATAGGAAAAAACAGGAGGCTTCTCTCAGACACTTGAAAGCTGTATTTTAAGATTGCCTCGATCTATGTGCAGCAAAAAGACGTTTCTTTGACTCGTTGCATTTAGATGTTATAGTCTTATCTTCATTTTGTATCTCTCTACAGCAAAAAAAAAAAAACTGTTACTTGTCACTGATGTTTAGGACCCTAATCAAATTTTCAACACAATACTTTTTTAATTCGTAAAAAAGTTTTTTTTTCCCCAATTGATAAAGACTTAAAGGCTTGTAATTTTATTGAATATCAAAAGTAAACCTAAACATTCTCTCATATTTTTAAACAACTTTTTTTTTTCTGTGTATTTTTACTCAATGCGGGGTGCAGTAACTATGAGCTCCACTCCGTTGATTTTATGAAATGGTGTATTGATAAGGTGCAACATAATCACTTAAAGTTTTTAATTTTTACAGGTCCGTGGCCAGAGCTGTGAACAATCTGGGGCCTCCTGATCCAAGGATAAATGATGCTGTAGATGTTCGCCAAGAGCTGGACCTAAGAATTGGTATGCATCATGGTCGCAGACTTCGATCTGTAATGCTAATTTTTTTGTAAATTTATAGATTTTCAGTAAACAAAAAAGTTGGCAGGTCTGAGTTCGGTAAAGTTATGTCAAGTAGTCATGATTTGCAATACAATATGCTATGCCGCTGGATGCTAGAACAATATCAGATTAAAAAGAAATGATTCTGTTGGCATCACTGATCTATACCAGGAGGGCTGTCATCCTAAGATGTTAAGGCCTATATAATATAGCTCTACCATTTTTTAATTTTGTAACCAGCCCTAACAAAAAAGACCGAAAGAAGGACTGACAGTTATGTCAGTATAGAAGTCAATGATTATGGTTTATTTGCTTTGTCTCCTTCAAGACATCATGTGAACTGGTTTGAGGTCTGTTCTGAGAGAAATAGAACAGACTCACAATAAATGAAATTACAACTGTATCAGTAAGGCACTTTCACAGTCTAATTCTGATGCTCAAATAGTATTAACTAATTACTAATCATTGCTTTAGGATTAAAATAAAAATCATTCACTACCTAGTCCTGGCCTTAACAATCCTGAAATTCTCTGATGACATGGAGTTCTACAAAGAATAAGTAGCAGGATAAATGGAGTGCCCTTTAACATGTGTCACTATAGAATGTAAAGTTTGTTTTCATTCTACTTTTCATTCACAAATTTTTTCTCAACAAAAAAAAAAAATCAAGTGTAAAGTTTTCAAAAGAAGTCTTGTAATTCATTATTTATTCAAAGTACATTCTAAAATTTTGTTTCATATTTTGTGGTCTAAGGTGCTTCCTTCACCCGTTTTCAAACACTGCGGCTACAAAAACTGTTTCCGGAGGCTCTGGCTGAGCAGCTTGTGAGCTATGGAAGCTGTCAGTTTCCCACGCTGGGTTTTGTTGTTGAACGCTACAAGCAAGTTCAGGAGTTCATACCTGAACCTTTCTGGAAACTCAAAGGTGTGTCCTGTATTTCAACTATGACATAACTGTAGTCAAAACAATAACTTTTTATTTTATTAGGTTCAAAGGATGTTTTTGGAACTGAGCTATGAAAAGACATTTTATTGCAGTTTTATTTAATACTGTTTTTTTTTTTTTTTTTTTTTTTTTTAATTTTAAGTGCAGTTTTAAGTTTCATCTTTTTTTTTCATGTCTTGTTAATGGTTTGAGCATTCATCTGGAAAGGACTAAGAATGGTTGTAAATTTGGTGGAAATTACATTAAAAAGTTGTATATTTTTTCATAGGTCAATGTTTTTTTGTTTTTGTTTTTTAAAGATATTCTAACATAAGTCTTGAATGTAAGTAATAGATTACCATCATTGGCTTTCCAGATAGGCAGAGAGTTATCAGTACAACTATGAATTTAGAAATATTTTTATTTTTAATATGTATTTTAATATCCTTAGTACTTGTAACGCACAATTTTTTAAAATTTCGTTACAACACTAAGCAACATACAGGAATAGAAAAGTTCTTGTTAGTGGCAAAATCAAAGAAAACAATTTTTATTAATCAGCCAACATGTCAGCACTGTCCACTTGAAAGTAATTTGTTGTCATCTCATTTTTCACATCTTCAGTGAGCCATGAACATGATGGTGTAAAGGCAGATTTTTCCTGGAAAAGGTTTGTTGTCTGATGTTGTAGAATTGAAGAGTAACTAGCAGGGGGGAAACTGAAACAAAAGAAAGAAAGAAAGAAAAAAAGATATGCGTCAATGAAGTTACTTGATAAATATTGTTGTCCTCTTTTTTTCGTACAGTTTCTTACAATTTTCTCGTCTGAAATTCACATCAATATTTGTGTGAGGATTGATTTATTGATAAATTACAATCAAGCAATATTTGAAACTAAGTTAGGTACAGACATTGAAAATATTTAATCTGCAAAGATTACAAATTACCTATCTGCTTGAGTCACATGAGAGAAGGGGTGAATATAGCCTTTTCTTAAAATTCACTGTTGCTTTTTTTACTAACTAAATGGTTGATAAGGTTGTCTTGGAACAATAAAAAGGTTATATAAGAAGATCCTTATCGTGGTCTGACTTTTATTGAAATTATGATTGGAAATATAAATCCGAGCATTGTGACTTATCATCTATTTTACACAGTAGAAAGTTATAACATTTCACAAATATTTTATGTGATTATAGAAAAAAAAAATAATGATTGTTCTTGTGATTGTTCCATGTATAATAAACAATTTCGCATTTGATTATAAGTGTAATTGCTCTTTATTTTCTATGTGTATTTTACTTCCCACAGAAATCGATTGTTCAATTTCTTAGCCTGCCAAGTACTTTATGACCAGTGTGTTGAGGTTTGTACAATCAAACATTTTTTATGCTGCAGTCCATACAACTTTAATAATTTAATTTAATGGGTTGTTTTTTTTATGTGCAATACCTTTCATTGCCATTTTACACCTTACATTACAAGAGATGTAAGCATTTTTTATTTGTTTGACAGGACAGAATTTATAGAAAATTGAGATTATATCAAGAAGGGCATTGACAGACTTTTCAAACTAAGTTTTACTTAATAAATGAGGCATTACCAATTTTTGAATTGTCAATAAAAATTATTGCATAGTTCTCTTTTTTATACACAGTGTGATGTTAACAAGTCTGAAACATTTTAAATTTAAATATTTTTTTCTTCGGAAATACAGAACTAATTCCCACTATTCTAGCAACACTTAGGCTGAATTCACATTGTCTGGATATGTCAATAGTTTTGTTTATTTCTATTATTATGACAGAAAAGGAACATTCTAGAAGAGACTTGTAACCTTGCATCACATTTATTATTTAGTCTTTACAGGTTGTTTTCATTTCTTTTCATTTCATTGTCTTCATCAGAACCCAGCTGCTACAGTTGTAGATATAAAGAGCAAAAGCAAAAACAAGTGGAGGCCGCAAGCATTGGACACAGTGGTGAGTGGATTTGCTAAATGAAGTTTCACAGCTATGAGTGGAGCTTCAGATAAGGTTCTCAACAAACACTTTTTGATGGTGGGAGAGAGCCATCAGTCTCTCACTTAGTATAGATATGAGAAAAATGCAGGGTTTGTGGCGGCAGCTTATGCTATAGAGCAAATTGCAGTTGAATTATCCTGATTAAAATCTATAATGAGATGGAGAACTCTGAAATCAAACATTTGCTAGGGTCTCTTTCTTTTAAACATTGCTTTATAATTTTTCATTGTATTATGTGTTGACTGAACATGAATAGATAGAGACATGATTTGATATGATCCAAACTCTTGTTATGCAGGACAGGTACAATTGTTAGCAAATATCAAAGGTTAGGGTGTCTTTTGTTTGCTATTACAAAGAAGTCAGCATAAGTGTTTTTTATGTTTAAAGCTATTAGAGCAATTGGTCTTGGACTCATCAGCAAAACTTAATAGTGTACAATGTTGATATACATCTAGTCTATTGTTATATATACTGCCTTTTGGTTTGCAAAGTGATTTATTAGTGTTGCCACTGGAAGTATGTAAAGAAAATGACAGCAAATTTGTTGATGCACTGTTCTAATAACATCTAATCCTCTCATTTTATTAGGAGTTGGAAAAACTGGCATCACGCAAGCTTAAAATCAATGCTAAAGAGACCATGAAGATTGCCGAGAAATTATACACCCAAGGTCTTATCAGCTACCCCCGCACAGAGACAAACATATTTCCCAAAGAAATGGACCTGGTATCCCTAGTAGAGGCACAAACACAAGATCCAGAATGGGGAGGTTTGTTTTGATTGTTAATGTGATTTTATAGAACCTTTAAAATCATCCTATATAATCATAACTCATCTCGTAGCCATAAGATTACTATGCCCAGACTTCATGGTGGTTTCACGAAATGTACATTGATTTGAAGATAGTTGTTTGAAAAAAAGTTTTGCAATAATTGAATAAATACAGTTAGAAGCCATGAAATCAAATTATTTTCATTACGCATGCTTTTATCTTGTATACGTGCAATCAGGATTTGCCCAACAAGTGTTGGACAATGGACCAAACCCACGGAACGGCACCAAGACTGACCAGGCCCATCCTCCGATACATCCTCTCAAGTACACAGACAGCCTGCAGGTAAGGACCTGTAATCTGATGGATTTTTAGAAATATATAGTACAGTTCAGAGCATCTATTTCTCTTCTGTGACTCAAGTTTATCCATTATTTCAGGCAGGATAATAGACTGTTAAGGCATGTAGCGTGATGGCATGTGTTATCCCTATTGAGCAAAAGTGTTCTAAGCGTACATAAACGGTATAGTCCAAGTATTACCTTGTTCTTTTTGTGATACAAATGTGTTTTTACTATGTAAGCAAAACTTGGAATTGATGAGCCTATCTCCTGTATAAAAACAAATGACAGTTGTGTCACATTTTTCTTACTTAATTAAAAAAAAACCCAACAAAAGTGTGAAATTTGTGTCAACCAGAAATATTTTTCTTTCTTCTTTTAATCATAATTCGTAACACTATTTTTTGAATTGTTGTCTTTCTATTATGATTTATCAGCTGTGTTCAATATGCTCTGTTTGAACTCATTTATGAGAAATTACCTTGTCTTTTTTCTAGGGCAATGAAAGAAAGATCTATGAGTATGTAGTGCGCCATTTTTTGGCCTGCCTATCTCAGGATGCCCAAGGACATGAAACTGTTGTAGAGATTGAGATTGCACAAGAGAAGGTGAATATTGATAATTAATACCCCTTTTTGAATTTAGCTTAAATACTTTAAATTGGAATTTTTAATGAAATGGTATGTGTTTCTTCTTTGAAATTCATTGTACACATGCTTCATTTTGACTCTTTTGAAAATTGGGACCAACAGCCATCCCATGACATAAAGAAAGATCACATATGATTAAGGTTAAAAATATATCTACTCGCAAATTTAAATACATATTAAAAGTAAAGTTTCTACTTGCTTTAGGTAGTATATCATCACTATGAAATGTTGTTTTACAGAGGCCTCTTAATTTAGTGTAATTTCACAAAATTTATAAAATCAGTTTTACATTTTGTTTTCAGAGCTCTGCTACCTTTAAAAAATATTCCTTCTCCTGAGTAGACTCATTCCTATGTGTTTTGAAGATTGAATGAAATGTTGATAACTTTGTTTTCACCCAGTTTTCTGCACAAGGATTGATGATTCTTGCAAAGAACTATCTAGAAGTATATCCTTACGAGAAATGGAATGCCAAGGTAAATGCACTTAGTCTTCAATGTAGGAACTGGTTTGGATGGTAGTGTGGGTAAAAAAAAGTCAGAGTATAGGTGAGATAGGCAATTGATGGCCAAAAATCTTGTGTTTCCATAAAATCTTTTTTTATACCTGAATTGTAAAGTTACAAAAAAAAATGTGGAAGCTCTTTCTCATTGAAATTATATTGTTTGTACTTAGTTGTTTTCTTCATTTTTAATGCATAATACATATTTATTATTTTCCTGTCACTTCAGCAATGTTAAATTATTATTATTTCTAACTACTCATGTTTGTGCCTCAACCAGGAAATTCCTTTGTACTACCAAGGGGATCAGTTTGAGCCAAACTTCATTGAGGTAAATTTACAAGATGTTTATTCATAAGATATATAGGAAATCGTAATTGGAATTGCTGTCTAATTATATGTCACATTGGTCTTAAAGTGTTATGTACAATAAACACCTTTTAATTATGGTATAACATGTATTTCATGATGAATTTTGCAAAGATGAAACCTGTCCTTACAAACACGCTTCTATCTATGAAAATGAGAAAGAAGGTCCTGTAATGCTGCATGGAATCCATTTTGGAGCATATTTTTTTTCATTTTTTAAAAATTAAAGTATCCATAACTTCATCATTTTCATAAATTTTAACTCCATCTAATTGCAAGATTTATACCAGTATTTAGTTTAAGGGAAGCCATCAACTGACATACGTAATGAGGGTTGCTTCATATTTGTACAACAACTGCTTGCAATACTTAAGTTGATAACAAATAAAAAAATCTGCCAGACATAAATTTGTTACTAAAATATCTGCAGTGTTACTCAGCCCTATCGCATATGTCTTTTTTGCACGTCAGCATTCATTTGAGAAAAAGAAAAATACACTTAATTGCTTTGAATTAGATAGTTCCTCCTTCCTGTTATTATTTACTAGGGCATGATTTCTCAATTATTCCCAGATTCAAGCAGGGGAGACAAGTCCCCCTCCACTGTTAACAGAGGCAGATCTGATTTCTCTGATGGAGAAACACGGCATTGGCAAGTTTTCAAACTTTGAAGGAATAGCGATATAGCGATACCTTTGCTTGTCCATGCCCAAAATACTTTATTTTTTTATTACAAATTTTCTAGGCTTCTGTGGAACCCTTTTACTTGTTTTTGTGTGTACCAGTCTCTACTCTTAGATGAATTAAGATATAAACAAATAAACAAATTATCATTTGGAGATAGAGGGCAAGCTGGCTCAAGTGTTAGAGCGTTTGGCTTCTGTTCAGGAGGTCCCTGATTTGATCCCAAAATTCAGCTAAATTGTTTGTCGGATTTTGTTCCCTCTGGTTGGATCAGTGTCAGTATAATGTGACCACCTGAGACATGATTCCCTGTATTCACGCTTTGCTCAGTGTGACAGCACAAAACATAGTTACACGCTGCACTTGGGAACTGTCCACGATAGAGTGTAGTGGCTAAACGTTAACAAACAAACCAAGGGAAACCTTTCGAGACTTTGAGAGTGTGAAAAAAAAAAACAACCTATAGAAAAGTCTTTCATGATCTTCAATCTTCAACAGGAACTGACGCCACCCATGCAGAGCACATTGAAACTGTGAAGTCTCGTATGTATGTTGGCTTGCGGCCTGATGGCAGGTTTGTGCCTGGTCAGCTAGGGATGGGATTGGTGGAAGGTGAGCTGCAAGTATTAACAGTGTTTAGTCTTTGTCAATAGTTTTATCAAATACTTTAGTGTGTTTCTCATCACTTTGTTAAATTGTGTGCCAATTATTCTTTTTCTTTCTATGACCTTATATTTGGTTCTAATTATTTTCTCAATAATCTTTTTTTTTTTGGATCTAAACATTTTTTAAAATCCTTGTTATCTTCTTTATCCTTATTATCGTCCTAATCACTCATAATTTTTATTTTTGGATCTAATCATTCTTTGTCTTATACATGTAGTGGTTTTAATCATTATTTAACTCTATTACCCCATATTTAGTTCATGGAAGCAGCTTTCAGAGCGATAACAATAACACACAAGTAACTTAACAAAGTCTTGTGTAAGAGATATTAATTGAGTATTTCACATTATTCCAGGCTATGATAGTATGGGCTACGAGATGTCCAAACCTCACCTGAGATCTCAGCTTGAGGCGGACTTAAAGCTGTGAGTAATTGACTTTCTCTGCCTGTCTGTCTTTCTCTCTCTCCTTCTTCTTCGTTTTCTTCTTGAATCTTCCCACTGTCTTAAGAATATATAATAATGAGTTGCATTTACAGTTATTTAAACCAATGTACCTCACACACTTGTTGTGCGAGTTGATGTGCTCTTGTGCTAGCACATTTTTGTATTGATCTACACACTTTCCATTTCAAAATAATAAAAAATCAAAGCTTTTACTTTTTCACATAAAAAAGGATCCCCCCAAAATAGTGCGTATGCAAGAAATAGGCCTAAAATCATGTGATGTGAGAAGGTTAATCACTCCTGATTGTATCATATGTTTATATCTTCCACAGAATTTGTCAGGGGAGGAAAGCCAAAGATGGTAAGACAATATGAATTTGCATGGATTTTTAAACATAGCATAACAATTATAGAGAACTTTTTTCATACATATTTAATTTCTGTGTAGAAAATTATAGATATTGGGTTGAAACTGAGCTAATCCTCTCCCGATAAGTTTGAATCATCACTCAAAGCTTTTTTTTTCAGCGTGCATGGAGAGAGGCTAGGGATGGTAGTTTTATATGCAAGGAAAGGTTTAAATTACCTCTTTCAGAAATGATTATGCTAATCATATGCATAGTTGGCTCTTCTTGATATTAAACTGGTGAGATAATCTGCTTTTCATTGTATCTACTTTGCCTTCCATTGCTCTAATGGAGGTGTTGTTTTTGGTGAAACGTAAATTGGAGAATAGCCTTTCTGATCTAATTCTCCCTATTAGCTGAAAAATCAAAGGGGCTAATGGAAGATACTCTTACACTGTATAGTGATTTTGACTATGGGCAATTGCTTGAGAGCAGATAGTCAAATTAAAATCATTGAATTGTTAACTCCAAGACAGTGCAACATAATTTAAGTGGAAAAAGCTAGTTGGAATTCTTGAAAAAAATATGATGTAACCATTTGGCAACCTTCTCAGGAGTTTTGTTGACTCCGGTATAGATGTATTGTTGTGTAGCCCATGCAATCTTAGCTTGCATGCATAAAACATATTATATAAATAAATTGTTAAATTTTACCACAAATAATTCTTTCTTTTCAGATGTATTGAGAGACCAAATACAGAAATACAAAGAAGTTTTCATAGAGGCGTGTCGACAGGTGATGAATGTTTTTTTTTTCCTCCTTAAAATTAGTGCATAAAATAACTGTATATGTACAATTTTTATAATGATCAAGATTGTTTTTTTAAAGTCTTGGCAATCAGTGTAAATCATAGCTTGTTTTCCTAACAGATCCTACTTTGTATTTGACAGAATACTCACTTATCCTAATAATTTAACACCAGCCGCATATCTCTACATATTTAAACAAGTTTTTCAAACTTAAAAAAAAAATCCTAAATGTCATTCTGCCTTTGATTACTCGACACAGGCCCAGAAGCTTGATGTAGCAATATCGCAGTACTTAGGAGAAGCTCAGCCTTTACCGGACAATGACAGTAAGTGGCAAATCTGTTCTGGGTACAGGAAAGCATTGTACATGATGAAAGAAAGGGTTCTTTTTAAAAGTTATTTATTTAGATCATATGATAGGTGGAACTTTAAAGTTGTAGGTGGCCGTTTTTTTAAATTTTATTATTAAAATGTTTTTCTTAGTAAAAATCAGACAAAAATGTTTGTTGATGCCAGAACTATCTGAGAACTTTGATGATCAAAGTCCAGTTTTCTCCTAGATATTTAATTAGTTTCAGTTTAGAGTAGTTCTTCAAATATATACTTGAGTCCAAGCTTTTAATTTATTGATGCATACATATTAAAAGAAATGAGTTTTCTTGGTTGTATTCGAGAGCTTAGAAAGAAGGTACATATCACAAGACATATAAATTATCTTATACAATATTGAATGAATAATGAAAGTAGTGTTCTGACAATTGGTCAAAGTCCAAATATATTCTATGATGAATATATTAATCCATGGATTTCAACTTGGTTTTAACTTACTAGATCCTTAGGTCTATCTAAATTATTTTATACTAATAAAAACTATGGTGAACTTTGTTTTTAATAGGCTTAGTCTCTCTTTACATTTCCTGAGGTTTTTGTCCCAAAATGTTTCCCTCAAAAACCAGTTAAATATTATTATTTTTTGAGATTTTATTATTGAATTTGATTTTCAAAGATTTTAAAATAAAACTGAATAATATATATTTATAGGTGCCACAGGTGAAGTGGATTTTGCTCCATCAATCATAAGGAAATGTCCCAGGTGTGGCAACCCCATGACTCTCCGCACCAAAAAGGATGGCAAAGGGTAAGTTTTTTAGTTAGCTAAACAACTGATCTTCTACATTCTTCAGTATGTCTCCAATATTGTCATCGCTTCTTGAAACCTTCTTCAACATTGAGCTGGATATTGTGTCGTTCTACGTGGTTCAGTCGTGAAGGTGTGGAAAAAAGAGATGTTGTGTTTAATGTTCCCTATGTGTCTTTTTTTCTGCCAACAATCAATGTGTTAATGCCAGATGTTACAGTCTTGATGAAGTGTTTCTCAACATGTGGATAGGCATTTAGTATGAGGACATTTCTCTAGAGAGACCTATGGTTCCTAGACAGTTTAAAATCACACAAGAGTGTGATTTACCACAGGGGAGTATTTATATAAAAAAAAAAGTTATGTTCAAACTTCATCCCCAAGAGGCTGTTTGAAACAGATAATTACCAACATGTCTGATTCAAATATATATTAAAATATATATTACATGCACAAAATCAGTTAAAATCGTTTAAAGCAAGACTAGGTCAAAATTGATGCAGCATTTATGATACCTCATTTACAGACCTGATAAATTTTTTGTCTTGCAGATTCTACATAGGCTGTTCATCATATCCAAACTGCAAAGCAAGTATCTGGTTGCCAGACTTTGTGTTGCAAGCTAGTGCCACACAAGAAACCTGCTCAACTGTAAGTGAGAGCTAATGTTAGTTTATATATGTCGTGATTTGACTTAAAAAAAAAGGAGTATTTACAACAAAAAAAAAGGTATGTTCAAACTTCATCCTCAAGAGGCTGTTTGAAACAGATAATTACCAACCTGTCTGATTCAAATAATCATTAGATGCACAAAATCAGTTAAAATCGTTTAAAGCAAGCGTAGGTCAAAATTGATGCAGCATTTATGATACCTCATTTACAGACCTGATACATTTTTGTCTTGCAGATTCTACATAGGCTGTTCATCATATCCAAACTGCAAAGCAAGTATCTGGTTGCCAGACTTTGTGTTGCAAGCTAGTGCCACACAAGAAACCTGCTCAACTGTAAGTGAGAGCTAATGTTAGTTTATATATGTCGTGATTTGACTTTAAAAAAAAATAATAAATAAATAGCGTTTAAGTGTGCTCTCTCTCTCTCTCTCTCTCTCTCTCTCTCTCTCTCTCTCTCTCTCTCTCTCTCTCTCTCTCTCTCTCTCTCTCTCTCTCTCTCTCTCTCTCTCTCTCTCTCTCTCTCTCTCTCTTTCTCTCTCTCTCCTCTCTCTCTGCCCTTTCCGCATTCTCTTTGAAGATATTTCTGATGTAGTAACAATAATAGCGGCCTTTTGCAGTAGTACTATTTCTGCTACTAGGAAGTCTAAACCTGCGTTAAATTCCTGTTCCCCATAAAAAAAAAATTGGAGAATTTTCCGTCAAATCGGCTCTCTTTGCTTTGGTCTCAAGCATGGACTGTGTTGTTGTATTTTTGCCTGTAGGTGGGGGTGTCAATAAAAATATAAACGATCAAGTCCTGTCTATCTTGCTCTGGGGCCAGGTCACCGTAAGTTAAGAAACCTAGAGCGATCTATCAGAGAAAATTTTTCTACTTCTGTGACTCTGTTGACTCTGAGCGATGACTGAAGCTATTGCTTTATTTGGGCTCAATTTACCGATCTGAAGACATAATGTGACAACACTTTGTTTATACTGCATTTTCAATTTCGGTTTAGACTGCCTACTGATACATTTTTATATGATCAAACTGATGTGTGTTTTTATTGTTTTGAATTATTTTGTTCCCATTCAGTGCGGTCCAGGTCCTGTGACAAAACTTCAGTTCAAGTTCAAGCCGGGCAGTGTGCCTCTCACCATTCCCAACAAGTAATGCATTGTGTCTGTGGTAACCATACTGTTGCATAACTTGAAAATCAGTTGTCTTTGTCCTAGTCCATTCAACACTCCTGAAGAATGAGAGTTTTGATTGTGCCAATGACCGTATATACGAACGTATATCTCTTCTACCTTTTAGCCATGTGTGTTTAGGCTTGTAGGCCACGTGAAAAATATTGGAGCTGTGAAGTCCCTACAATTTATGTATTTGAAATCAAATGCTTATGACACCTCTATTTGGCATTCTATGTTGTTAGAGACTTTTGATTACCTCTGGCTCTTTGCTTTTGGAAAAAATTAATTAGGCATTTTATACTTCATACATAAATAAGAAAGAAAAAAGAAGAAAATATTATGATGGATCACGCCCTCCTTAGAGTGCTAGAAAATAATATTTTAAAGTGCTGATATACGAGGTCTAAATATGACAGTATGTTTTTTACTGAACCCTGTGACATGAGATGCACATGTTTCTTCTTGCCAGTTACGTTGGTTGTATTGGAGGCTGTGATGAAATGTTGACTGAAGCACTCGGAATCAGACCTATCTCAGGTAAATTTACATGGATTCCCTTCCTCAAAGTAACTTCTTATCTGATGAAAAAAAAAAAAAAGTAATTTATAATATTCTGGTCCAAATGTGCAAATATTGCCAACAGGCATTTATTATCAGTCAAAAAATGTTTCCTATTAAATGAATGTTTGTGGGGTTATCATTGAATTGCAATTTTATTCAGAATAACATACCATTGTACTGGAATTGTCTTGTGTTCTATTGATTCAGGAAACGTACCTAGTGACTTGCCACGGACTGAGATCACCAGTCATGCAAATTCTGCAGGACGACCCACCAATAACAATACCAACGTCAGGCCAAATTCTGCCAATATCGCCGCTAACAACAGGCGTAATACCCCTAGTTCTGGAGCAGGAGGGAGAAATTCACAGTCTGCTGTAGGCAGCAGTTCACATGGCAACAGACCTCTAAACTCTGGCAGGCAGCTCCACACGAGGGCGCCGTGCGATCAGACAACCTCTGTGATGGCTGGTGCTGGCAGTATCAACAGGTTGACTGTAAACAATATGAACTCTGGGTTTGGCACCCCGTCAAATGGTCCTGTGGGCAGAGCGCCAAGCTCGAAAAACAGCAATCCTGCTCGTGGCCCACTCTCGTCCATTCCAGACAGTCGCAGCAACATCTCAGGCACGGGCCGGAGGACAGAGGTTCCTGGGTTATCCAGAGTCTCCGCTGGTGGGGGCGGTGGGGATGGAGCGGAGCAGGCCATTGTGTGCAGCTGTGGCAATGACGCTATCATCCTTACCGTCAGGAAAGAAGGGCCGAATACAGGTAACCGAGGTGGTGGGGATTTTTAAATCGGGGCGTTGGTTGGCTATCAACCTGTTTTTTTTTTTTTTTTTTTTTTCATTGCTTTCCCAAGAAATTTTTGTTGCTGTCAGGGATATAGGATCTTCTATGACTATGCCATAAAGGTTCATTAATCGGATTTTGGGGGTCTTTGTTTTTTTTAAATATTGGATAGGGTGATTAGATCGACTCACAAATAAAGGCTGAATAGTTTAATTATGAGGATACGCTAAGGTTGCACAATTGTTTGAAATAGTAGCATATAACAATTAGACTTTGAATAGAATATTTTTTTTATTTGTTTAATACTAAAACATAGGAGTCAAGGCAGCATTAGTTGTACTTAACTTCATGGAGTTGGTGATCATGTCCTCCAACACGTTGAGCCTTTGTTGCCAAGATTAATGACATTTTCTTCATGTCCATTTATACAGCGAGGCTGTCTATCATCTCTTCAGGGTACCTTTGTCTACCTAGTCTTCCCTCATTTACTAAATTGGACAACTTATAATGATAAGCAGCTGCTGCTATGTAGAAACAAGGTTATCGCTGTTTCGCTTAATTCAAATTCAAATTACATGTGATAATGTCCTCTTAAAAACCTTTCATGCCAAGAATCTTCATGCTTGTGTTTTGCTTTCCTAAGGTCGCCAATTCTACAAGTGTTCAGGTCAAACTGGAGAGAGCTGCAACTTTTTCCTGTGGGCAGATCAGAGCGATCAGAGTGCAGCCACGCCAGGGTTCGTGTGGTTTTCTGTCATTCTTATAATCAAACTTCTTGTGGAGTCTTAGTTGTTGAAATCTGACTGTGACAAGTTGGGTTATACAGTTTAGGAGTAAATTAAATTCTTAAAAGTGTATCAATTGCTTTGCGTTGGCATCGTCCATTTAAGTGAACCTGATTTAAGACCTTGACATAGTGATAAGTCTAGACGTTCTTAACTTAAAAATACTATTTTCTCCTAAATTTTGAAAGCGTAGAAAGGTAGTTCTGTTTCTAAGTTCTTTCAAATTATCAAATGCATTGGTGATATTTTTGTTCAATATTCAACAGAGTATCCAATCCAAGTTTTTCTCGTGGCAGAGAGAGTTTTGGGGGTGATGGCTTTAACTCTACATCTGATCAAGCAGCAATGACAAACCACAGACCATCTTTCCCCTCAGGTGGGGATGGTGGTGGGGAAATAAGCTGTAGATGTGAAATACCAGCTAAAAGGTTAGTATTAAACATTTATTTTTTTAATACATTGCTCTCACCGTTAGGGTTTAGACCTCTTGATTTATGAATTCCCATTTTTACCTTTATTTGAAGAACTGATTGTCAAAGATTTTTTTCTGAATTGAAGAAGGTTATTTGAAATCGAATTACTGATCTCTGTCTCTAAGAATACAAATCCTAGTAAAACCTTACTTTGTGTTTCTTGAATCTGTAATTATGTAGACGTGGTACTTTTATAGAAATGCAGTATTTTATGGGTTAAAGGCAGTTTGAAAGTATGCTTTATAATATCAGTGTAAACCATTTTTATTGATCTACAACTGACAAATTCTATGAAAATTGAATTTTTTTATTTCATGAGCTTTGTAAGAATTTCCAGTTAAAAAATTCTGAAACTCAATTTTAGATCTTTTTAATTCAAAAATGAGATCTATTAGTTTTTATCTTTTATTATATCTTTGGCTGTAGCCAGTGTTTTGATTCTATACTCTGAATCATGTAAATATAACCCAGAACTTTTCTCTTAGTTGGATGATAAGGTGCACTTATATAATTATTATCATTATTATTTTTTAAAAATTAATTAATCTGCAGCTGTTTTTTCAATTTTATTATTATTTTTTTTTTTAATTGTGCCAACAATCTTTAGCTTTAGCCAGTGTTTTGATTGTATACTTTGAATTTCTCTTAGTTGGATGATAAGCTGCACTTAAACAACAGCCAAAGCACAGTCAATGTTACTTTTCTTGTTTCTTTACATTAAAGATACGGATTGCATTATATGTAGAACTGTTATCAGTTGATTCAATGGCTGTCCTTCTATCACCAGCCTTATTGTGCAGAAACAAGGTCCAAACACAGGCAGGCAGTTCTTTGCTTGCAGCAAACCTAGAGATCAGACGTGTAACTTCTTTCAGTGGGCCGACCAGGTGGATCAGTCAAGCCTTTCTTCAGGTTAGTTTTCTGTGCAGTTTGCTAGTTTGAATACATCTGGTAGAAATATAATGTAACCAGGGAGAATAAGGCACAAGAAGTCGATATGAGTTTTGAGCTTGAGCCTTCTTAAAATAGAGAAACTATTCTTTATTGACCTTTTATTCGTTTTCAAAAACAAAGGATTAGTTTTATTTTTCTATTACTAACCAGGGAGAATAAGGCACAAGAAGTCGATATGAGTTTTGAGCTTGAGCCCTCTAAATAATTATATATAAACTATTCTAAATTGATCTTTATTTTTTCATTTTCGAATTCAAAGGATTAGTTTTATTTTTCTATTACTATATGTAAATTGTTATATATTTTCGAACCTCTTGAAGTGCATTTGATGCTTTTAAGAAAACTATAAATAAGTCAAAAAGTTCAGTTGCAGATTTGGGCTTGATTCACCCTGGTTTCTTTACACATGTTAAAAAGCAACTCAGTTGCATCCTGTTAAAATTAACCCCTTGGGACTGCAAACAAGTTCTGACTTTTAGCAAGAGTTGTTTTTAATCCTGTTCAAATTAAATTGTTAAAAAAAAAAAAAATCTGAACTGGTACAGTTGTATGGTGTTGACTTTAACCTACCCAGTTTAGACAAAATTACGAGTACAAAAAAAACTACAACAAAAAAGCCCCCCATCTTAACTGGGACAGATATGCAGTGTTGCCTTGGAGTAAGAGATAATTGTCAAGGTGTAGACCTTATGAGGATCCCTCTGTGGTGTAA
Organism: Elysia chlorotica; assembly: GCA_003991915.1. NCBI lineage: Eukaryota > Metazoa > Mollusca > Gastropoda > Plakobranchidae > Elysia > Elysia chlorotica. The sequence continues at coordinate 52,151 of RQTK01001665.1, forward strand.
CACCATTTATTTAGTTTAAATTAATGAAGTTGTTTCTAAAAAAAAGGAAAGATTTTCTTGCTGCTTGTTATGTTATATCAGTAGGTTACAGTTACTAGAGTAGAGTAATATTTATAACACTATGATTCCAAACCTTTTCTTTCTAATAATATTATAATTAACTTATGTTTTTCGTTAAGTCTAGTATAATTCAATTTTATAGTACTGTTTGTCATGATCCTTTCTCAGCTCAAGGCACCTCACTTCCTCCCTGGGCATCGGGATCCAAAGGAACACCAGCACAGAGAAAGAGACCTGCTCAGGGCCTAGCGGGGTCGGGTCAGACTAAACAGAGAAAACCTCCAAGCTGCGGCTTCTGTGGACAGCCTGGTAAGGAAGAGTTAGGGGAGAGAGCTCACAGAAGAAAAGATAGAGACAGAGGCAGACTTGCCTACTTGTTCGGATTTGATCAAGTCGCCAAGCTTGATTTAGCGATTTCCACAGAATGTACCGACTGAAGATATTCAGCAGCTTAATCGCTGATTTTTTTCCCTTAATATTTTTTTGTGGTGCGGCCGCCTCTGTTCGCCACTCATCAAGAGAGCCAAGACAACCCCCATTGCGCACCTATAACATGTTCCCATACACAACATAGCCGATATAATGGTGATGTCAAACGTTAATCCAACTCAGCTTAACTTTATATTTAAGCCAAGTTCGTCTTGTCAATGTATTTGTGATAGGCCCAAATTCTGGCATTCCTTATCGAAGCATATCCACTATCCCTATATAATTTTACGAGGTGCTCGAAAGGGTACTGATAGCAGTAAACTTTCTCTCAGAGCTACCAGCCATGTGCACTTTGGTGTATTTTTCTACCCTTTTTCTATTCAAATACGCTGGTACATTTTTCAATTTAAAAAAGTACGACCTTCCAGGCAACTCCGCTGTTTTTCGAGAAAAAAAAGTATAGTTTATGAGAGGAACGGCTATGATTTTCCCTCAATCACACAACCAAAACTAGAGGAGAATGAAGTCCTTTCGAATGCTTGAATGAAAGAAAAGATAAGAACTGTTTAATTTTAATCTATCGATAGGCAACATTTTTCTTTTGTTTCTACTTGTCATAGTGCTATCCAGAATGGGTTAGTCAACAATGTCGATGATATCAAGCAACCCAAACATGTTTTTATCTTTTGCGTTCATTCCTCCAAATAATATCGATTTTTCTATCTTTACATTCAGTCCTTGCCTCCCTACAACTAATCATTTTGATTGTTCACTTGCTATGGTTGATAGTGTTTACGAGTAAGATCGATCATTTCTCTTTGGCGAATCATGTGCTTGTATGTTTTACACCTATTTTAGACTAGCAACCTGATCTAGCAATTTTATGTATTTTTGCCTTTAAGGAGAGGGACTGTATTTGAATGACATATTAGAGATGAAACTCTGGATCGCATCTAGATCTAGATCTATTCCAGATAAATTTATACTTTACCAGTAATTCCACGTGCGATAACTTGATAATGGGTATCAAAGAAGACAGACAGACAGAATTAGAGGGAGATAAATATATGATAACAATAGGAATTAGGATAGATGCTGGAATCATTGGGTATTTGCCTGTGTTTTGGGACTTTGTTGGTTGTTTTTTTTTTTTACTGTCTAAAACCATACATATTATATATTTTTTTTCCACAGGTCACAGAAAGAACAAGTGTCCAGAGAGAGTTGATGATTTCTGAATCAACTTGAATACAAAGCACAAAGAACTTAAGAATCAGAAGAGGCTTCATGTACACAAGACTCTAGACAGCAAAACAAACTAAAACAGAAATCTCTCTTTGGATTCTAACCCGATACTGGGTTTATTTATACTGCCACGACATCAGCGAACGATTTTTTGTGTGCAAGCAAGAATGAGTGAGTTGATTTCTTAATGTCCAGTGTCAGCAGCAAGACTATATCGTGGAAGGGTCCCAAGACTGAGGTATGACGATATCATGTCCTGTCACGCGGAGACTGTGGATATACCATGACCCTCATACCGACACCGTCCCAACCAGCAGGGGACAAAATCCTGGGTTTCTTAAATGAGACCTCCTGATTGAGAAACCAAAGTTTTATCACACGCACTATTTTGACCCCCCCCCTGTAACCCCCCCCCTGTAAACTTTTTGCATTATTTGTCTATAGCAATAAAAATAGGTTTATCAATATGTGCTCAGAATATGTTAGAGGGCCATTGTGGATGGAGCGATAATATATTAAAAATCCTGACATGCCATTTACTGCTACATCAATGTAAATGTATTAATGTCCAAGATTTTAAATTTTGTTATTCTGTAATTGCTGTTGCTCATTACATAATGATATAAAATTTATGTTAAGTTACTATTCTGCAGTATTACTAATACTGTGTATACAATATTGAATAACCTTTTGGTTTTGACATTGTGTTGGGAAAACAAACTGTGATTCATTCATTTTAAGCTTAGATTTTAGATTTATACGATTATTATTGAAAATAAATATTTGAGAATAAGGAAGTTGTGGTATCTTTTGTCATTATTTCTTTCTATCTTTTTTTGATAAATGGTCTTGAAGTTGCACACACAAATCTGGGATTTGTCTATAGATCTGACTTAAGATTCAGATCCCTGTGGCTGTAGGATTCCTCCTCCTCCTCCTCCTCCTTCTTCTTCTTCTTTTTCTTCTCCTCCTCCTCCTCCTTCTCCTCCCCCTCCTCCTTCTTTTTCTTCTTCTTCTTCTCCTCCTTCTATTTCTTCTTCTTCTTCTTCTTCTTCTTCTTCTTCTTCTTCTTCTTCTTCTTCTTCTTCTTCTTCTTCTTCTTCTTCTTCTTCTTCTAGATTGAGAAAGGGAACAAGAGAGAAAGAAAGAGACAGTCTGAGACATAGACAGAAAGAGGGAGAAAATTATAGAGAGGCAATGAGAGAGAGATAAATGGACATTGATAAAGGGATAGGGGAGGTAGGAAGAAAAAAATCGTGCGAGAGAGAGAGAGAGAGAGAGAGAGAGAGAGAGAGAGACCTCCGTGGCAGTCCACCCCATATTGTGGTGCGTGGGCTTGTGTGCCTCAATGATCCTACGGGCTATGCCAGTACACAAATCTTACAAAGACAGCTACCAGGGCACTTTATCTCTGCTGAGCTCAATATATGGGGTAGGTATCAAAAGGCTGCCCTACACACCTAGATCACTCAAGTCGACCTCTATTGGTTTTCTGCGCTTTGCATAGTACAAATAGCCTTCCGGTGTTTATAAAACACAACAAAAAAAGACAAGGTTAGGAAAAAATCAAAATTTTCCCTTCCCGAAGACGGAAGCCTTCCAACCTGAATGGCGGAAATACCCGAATGGAAATAGAGCAGATACGCAAATACATTTTATGACTTCTGCCCAAATCGAATAAAAACGATGGTGTTAGTGCCATGTACCATCCACAGGTGGTGACAATGCCGGACCCAAACCTCGAAATGGTCCAACCTAAGCGTACATAACTGGGTCCATATGACTCTCAGGGTCCAACCCATGGGACTAAGGATGGCTCTGTACCTTGGGATGCCAGGAGAGGCAGAGTAGGTTTACTGGCACTACACACTCAAAGACACTAAAATTGCACACTGGAATTCCGAAGGGATCTCAAGGAAAAAGTTAGAATATCAAAATCTATTTTTAAAAAGTTAGAAGATCAAAATATATAAATACTTTGTGTTCAAGAAACACATTTAACAGATAACAAGTTTCAAATTCGGGGCTACGACTACGAGATTTTTAGGTGGAATCACCATCAGTCGAAATTCAAGGAAATTTAAGCGAGACTGAGTCTTTACCACTCCACGTATGTAATTACAATGTATTGTCTATTGTCCTATTGATAAAAAATGAAACTAGAGGCTCTCTACAAAACAGAAACCACATTGTGGGAGATTTTCATGCTCACGCTCCCAGCTGGAGTTACGCGTAGAGAGTAAATTGAAGACTTTATGCTTGAAAATAATCTCATCCTCATTTATAATCAGAATGGCCCACTAACCTTACCCCAGGAAATGGAAACGTTTAAGAACTCCATACATTGCAATAGCTAGAGAAGACATGGAGCGAAAAATAGACCAAAATGTGATGGATCAACCTGATGGAAGTGATCACAAGCCTATAATTATTAGTTTAGACAAATCTAAACAACGAGGAAAAAGGTCCAATGACATTCCATTTTGGACAAAAGAACTACAACATTTTCATGATAATGTATCGAAAGCCAGAGGTGAAATGTAATTGCTCCATCCGAGGCCAATAAATTAACCAAAATAGGTTCTTGGCAATCTACCAAAATAATAAAATAAATGAAAAGCTGAAACTTATCAGAAATAGCTGGAAAACTTGGGTAGAATGCACAAACCTGACGTTGCTAACGCCTCGCCCTAAGCCTTTTTATTCTTATTATTATTAAGACGAGACGTAAGCTACGTCTTGTGTGTGCATTCTACTCCTCATCTCTAAGTTTTAATAAACACACAACATTAACAAAGCTGTGGTTATGACCAAATTGCTTGAACGAAAAGAAACATCCCCCTAAACCACAAGTAGCCATACAAGTACGCGGCAATAGGGCCTACATTTAAAAGAAAACAAGCTGCCAACGAGTTAGCTCAACATTGTGCAAATGAAAGCAAGATCAAAATACACTGTATCTAGAATTAAAAGTGCTGATATCAAAAGGAAAATAAAAAAAGGAGTCTTTCCAAGAACCAGATTCTCCAAACAGTAATGTTTTTGCGAGCCTTTTCACATTATTGAACTAGAAAAAGTAATACTAATAGTTAAACCGAAAAGCAAAAAAAAAAAGTAAAAGTCAATGGGCCTGAAAAAGTTACGAGTTTCTCAGAATTTTCAACTTGTCATTGATGCGGGGCACTTACCCAGAATGGAGAGAGGCAGAAATTATTCCTACTCTCCAGAAGGGTGAAACATCAAGACAATGCCCCACGCGTCTTCTCAGCTGCATTAGTAAAACAATGGAGCTCATGGTACACAACAGACTTAAATGGCATATTTACAGGAAAACCACATTTTAGATAACTGTCAACCACAGTGGCGTGTGGTGAGCTTAAACTCCATGAGTGCAAAATCTGAAATCTAAAGGCTCCCTGATGGGTCAAGGGCAACACCCTTGTGGGGGATCGGGGGTCTGAGGGTCGAAGAATAAAGAGATAAATAGATAGATAGATAGATAGATGGATGGATAGATATATAGATAGATAGATAGAGAGAGAGAGAGAGAGAGAGAGATGTTCTACCCCAGGGCTACCGCGCCCCCTATTTCACACTAGAGACACCAAGACCTTTTATGTCACCCATGATGCCACATGCTATCCTCATAATTTTAAAAAAGAAAGTCTTTGATCGTCCCAAGAAACTAAAACAGTTCTTAAGAACAACATAAACATTTCCTGGAAAAAGAGAACAAACCCAGTGTATTTAAAAGCCAGCAGACAGATAGAGGGACAGTAGGAGAGAGAGACAGGCAGGGAGAGAGAGCCGAGAGAGATAGCGAGAGTAGGAGAGAGACTATGCAAGAGAAGCCATTATACAAACAAGAGTTTTAAGGGAATAATAGATATTAAATGCCCGAGCCTCAGACCTGCATATTTTCATAGAGCTCTAATATTTA